>JAHWFP010029145.1:20115-41191 GCA_023313725.1 Lithobius niger
TTATTTACAAATTAAATTCCCTGATGAATTAATTTTTTTTAATATTATTAAATTAACGCTAGCTAACATTGAACTTTTAGGTTTGAAAAAGTATTGTTGCTTACTTTTAAAATGGAATTGGATTCTTTGCTCGGTTTTTATGGTGTTAATTGGTATGGACTTCAACTGACGAAAACTTGGAAGGAAAGCTTAACAAGTTTTGTTCTGTACAAATTTATCTGACGTTTCGGCTATAACCATAGCAAGAACAAACTAACCACCAGGCGACTTCAGTTGGCGTTTCGTTGACAATCAAACAAAGTAATTTGAAATCGGACACTCCTTTATCTTTCGTTTCACTACATCGGCGGAAGTGGAAAAAAGCCTCACAAGCACTACATACCGAGTAGGGTTACTCAAACACAATCGGAAAGTAGTTCGAATTAATAGACAGTAAATAAAGTTTAGATTTATAAAGCAACTAATAATGAAATTTATATGCTTCAATTGTTTGTGTGATGTTCATTTTTTTTACCCTAAAATTGTGTTACTTTAAATTAAAATTTTTATAGAATTAAAAATACCTGTTTTGCTACAGCGGAGTGATATGCTTACATCCTCCATTTACCGTTAATCCGTCATCTTTGTGACTTGGCCTTGCAACTTAAATTCTTAACTTCATTATTTCCCTGTATTAGGAACTGATGACTCATACTATTTGATGACATGATTCATGCAATTGGGGAAAACGAAAGTACATTTTCTTGTTTCAAACTCGACGTGGTAAGCGTGATAAATAGATACTCATTTACAGCTTTGCAGCCTATTTCGTGGGGGGGACGAACCCCTCAGTTTGAAAACGTGGGGGGGACGGTCCCCCTCGTCCCCCCCCTGGATCGACGCCTATGGTTGTATCATGACGCCATAGCTGTACAAAAGGTACACGGATTACTAACAAAAACTTCAAGTGCACCGTAAAAAAGGGGGTTATATGATTGAAGTTTCACTTGTTAAAATGTACACGGATAAAATTTGGATGATTTTTAATTGAAATAAGCAAATGTACAATTGAGAAAATTGCATCTGTTTAATTGCTGTTGTGCTTTACCTATCATATATTTCAAACGTAAAGCACTACAGCAATTAAACAGATGCAATTTTCTCAATTGTACATTTGATTATTTCAATTAAAAATCATCCAAATTTTATCCGTGTACATTTTAACAAGTGAAACTTCAATCATATAACCCCCTTTTTTACGGCACACTTTACGTTTTTGTTAGTAATTTATTTTGAAGTAAAACAAACATAAGCGATGGGATTCACGAAAAAATTCCTCACACAACGTGATGGTTTTACGATCTCGGCTTGGTCGGCACGCTTTGGAATTTTGCTTGGTCTAACCACGTGACGGTTAGTTGTTCTGAACAATTTGTAGACCATTATTTAAAAAAAAAAGTTTAATTGGCTTACGTGGCGATGTTTTATTCATTCTGCAGAGTCCTGCTACTTGTCCGGGCAGCGCAATTAAAACCTGGTATAACTTACAGTAAGTCTAACTGAAGTTGGTTTCGATTTGGCCACCAAAACCGGAAGTTCAAGTTTTACAGCTGCCTTACAAGTTAGATGCAGCGAAAAGCGGCTAATATTCTCGGAGTTTTAATATTAACTGCAAAATAACGTCACAAAATTCTGTTTGTGGACTTAAAACTTAATTCGATGGTGAAGTAAATAACCAATCGGTTCATCGTTTAGCAATATAAAAAAACATATACACCTAAACTTTCGTTTAAACAGACAACCGTTACAACACAACACCTATTATGCTTTGATCATACAAAAACAAATAATTTTTCACTCCATCATAATGTCCACTCTAAGTACTCGTTTTAGTGCACAAATAATAATAATAATAATAATAAATTACTTTTTACAGTTAAAGGAAATTGCAAAGAGCACGGATATGGATAATTAAACTGCAGGTCAAGGAGCAAAGTCAAGTAAAAGAGCTGTATAGTACACAGATAATTGTAAAAATTGTCACTTTGAAAAACATTTCGTAAAGCCTGTCAGATCTACTTTTTAAAGACATTGTTTAAAACTGATAAAGATGATGAGGCTGCAACCATCGTTAGCAGGGAATTGCAAACCCGCGACTACGCGGTTCGTAAAAAAAAAAATATTATGTGCTATGCCTCCTTGTGGCATCACTGCCATATCCTTTTTAAATTAATTTTCCCTAGTGTGGGTATTATGACTATTATCTACACGATAAAAAATTTCTTACCATCAATTGCTGTGTGGTTGTGCAAACAGCCAGCTTTAAGTTGACGCATTTCAAGAAACTTGAAGGTTAGAAATTGAAGGCGATCAGCATAAGGTTGCTTTTAATGTCCTGGTGACTATGTATTTGGTTAACGTTCTTTGTATCAATTCAGTGTGTTGGATTGATCAGGAAAGGTTATCAGGAAGTATGAACTTACTTGGGGAATGTGCTCCAAGAGGCATATACCACATAGATGAGTCTGATAATACAGTAAAACCATTTTAACGTGGTAACTCACAGGTCTTTGAGGACTGTAACGTTTATATTGTATAAACTTAATCCCATTTTAATGGTTTTTAAAAATAGTTTTCGTTAATAAAACCTAAGATAAACATGTTCCTGCATTGGACAAATAGCTACAGTGTGCTTTGTCCAGCAGTGTTGCACATGTTTATCCTAGGCTCTTTTTATTTTTCCCGTGGCTAATTTTACCCTTTTGTTCAACACGTTTTGGTTTTGGTTACATTGCTGGTTGAAAACATTGACACGACGTTGTAATTACTGCGTGAGAAAATCGTGCTGACTGCTGACAGTGCCTCTCACTTCTTTCTGTCCCCTTATCTACTGCAGCCACTCAGCTTGTTAACATTTCTGGCCAATGATTCATCAGTCGGGTTGTACGGCCAGTATCGTAATACTGTAACAGGGGGTCAATCTTAATGCACTTACTGCTAAATCTTAACTGCGATGTAATAAGCAGTTTAACCATGTAAAGGGCATTTTTATAAGTTGGGATAACTCGTGCTGTTTTTAACGTCCTTTCTGATTTAACATTATAAATGGTGTTAACGTTTCAAGTGAATAATGTTATAACGAGGTTCAACTGTACTTACGTTTTTAATAAGCAGTTGATGTAAAGTTGATATTTTAAAGTTTAAAACGCTAAAAACAATGTCACAATTACAACACTATAATAATTGTTCTTAACATGCTCCCCATGGAATAGTCAAACATTTTGCTGCTTTTAAACTAGCAGGGCAAGTCAACGCAAGGCCTTCTTGCGACGAGTCTCTCTGCAGCCTGGATACTGCTGAGAAAATGCTACTGCAATCATCCTGAACGGGCGCAACTCTTTTACACAATCTAGATTTGAATTTCCAGAAATTTTTCCTGTACTATATACTATTAACATTGGACAATCCTTTGATTTATTCCATCTCTTCCTTGCACTTTTGCTATTTCACGTTTCATAAGAGGTTAAAATATTCCAAACAAGTACTTTTTTGATTTTGAGTCCAAGTATGTACATTATTGAATTCTGTCCTTGCACAGCAGGTAAGATATCTCAATTTCTATTGCTTACTCACTGCATTTTTGTGTCTTTCTTTAGTCGGCCCATATGTTCAATGAAGTAGATAAGCCAAAATCCAGTTACGAGAAGACAAAACCTGATGTTGGTAAGTAATTCCGTGCACAATTTGCATGTGCATTTCTTGTATGCTCCACTTATGTACAGAGAAGACACTACCAGTAGCCCGCGGAACAGCAAAAAAGGGTGGCTTGAAAACTGAGAAAGCGCAAAATGGTACCGTACACGGAATCAACGATACGAAATCACGTGAGTGACACATGCACTGGGGAGAAGTCTCACTCCATCCCTTCCCATGTTGGAAAGGAAAAATGATGATTCTACCAGAGAACTCATCCTCGCAGGAAAGTCGTTCTCTGGATAAAATCCGACGAAACTGTGTTACAATGTGGGATGCTCCTCTTGCAATCGGCACCTTTAATCTTACCTACCTGCATACAATTAACTCTTAATTTATGCAATTTTATGTCACGTAAGTAACGCAGTTTCGTCAGATTCTATTCAGAGAACTTTGATTCTCCTGCGAAAACGAGTTCTCTGGTATAATCATCATTTCTCATTCATAGCATCCTTCTGTGTTACAATGTGGGAGGATTACAAAATATGGCGCGGTGCGAGCATCCCACCTAGATCGGAGCTTGCCCTGCTCCCGCAGAATCTTCGTCGCTCCTTCCGGCCATCCCGTGTGCCACCTCCACGTCGTAAATGCGTAGTGAACACCGATGGCAAGATCCAGGTAGCTAAAAACCTTATTGCGCGGGCGACGCCCCACACCCTGCAGCGGCCAAAACCACCGCCGATCGCTCGGATTGCGCTCTTCAGTGCCCCGTGCCGAAACAAACCTAAGCGAAATCCCGAGCACAGCCACCCCGCAACCCTCTACGAACTGGTCGGGTAGCGTGGATGCATATAGGACAAAAAACAGGTCATCGGGCCCTGTCCCCGACGTTTGAAGAAGTCGAGCCCGCAGGGGGCCTGTGCGGCTGCCAGAGGCCCCAACCCAACGCACTACATCCAATATCTCCTCCGGATGTCGAAGCAGCCGTAGGACGATGAAGGGCACACTATGTCGTTCCATCTAGCAGTTTCGTACCATGAAAACGGCTTCCCCGTCCTGGATATCACACCATTGCAGTGACAAATGGGCCAGCTCACTAACCATAGCTCTGCCCCCAGCAGCTACATCCACCAACATCACTGCTTCGAAAAAAACAGCCTCTTCAGGCTCAAAACTCCGCAAGGGGTGCAACATGCACATATACCTTGTAACCACTGCCATATCTCCTATAACGACGTACGGGGTCTTTGGGGCCTCTTCCTAAAAAGGACTCATCATGAACCGACCCCCGCGGCCATGTCACCACCTTCGTCATGCCACCTAGATTTTGCTGCCAGATATCACATCACGCTACAGAAAAGCAGTTCAGTCGAAACTAGCTTTGCCAAAAATTTCAGGCACCCTTCTACTGGTGCTGACACAGGACCCAGGCCCCGAGCACCACCCCAGGCATTCCACCTTCATCCAATATAAATTGTACAAACAGCGTGTTGATGCCGCCACATCAGCCAAGACAACGTCTTTTGCAAACGCCGAAACGCTCTACTATTGCTGCCCGGCTCTACACCAACCCGGGTTTGACTGCCTGGGTACCGGGACAATCATCACCACAACACCAAGCTACAATGTCGCTCCGACGACTCCACTGGGAGCCCATCCCACTCACTCCAGCAAAGATCGCCATAGAAGAAACCACACAAATACGGCCTATGTCCACTGCCCCAGCAGTGATGGCCCCGCCCAATTTTGGGCCCTCACCATTCAGTGTGACTGGCCCCGACGGCGGTAACATACTGCGACATGGTGCAACCGACGCTCGTCTAGTCGGGATGATTTCCTACTGTGCCTTATCATTTTTGCGTCAGTGAGCTTTGCCAACGGGGCACCAAATTATCCAAAACATGCACGAACCGCTCGCTTTATCAAATCCCCGCAACATTTGCAACATTTTCAGACTCCTGGGTGTCACCTCTAATCAGTTAGGAGCTTTTATCGCACTGGGCTTCTTTTATTTTTCGTGGAATGCTTCCAACAGTGTGTTGTCCCATTGAGCATATTGAGGCCTTAGTTTGCGGCAGCGATAGGGGAAGTCATTTTAACATCAAGAATTATATGGAAAAGTTGTACAGAAATTGTTTGTAGCTCAGTTTCATGCTTCGTCAACTTGCTTTTGAGCCTGTGTGAGGAACGTCTTTCGGCAATTTTATTTTTAAAGTTTACAATGTTTTTAATCTAATACTACGCAGCTAATTTATCGTAGTCAATAAGCTTCAATTTTCGGAAAGAGTAAATTGGGATCTTGTCATCTCCATCTTGTTTTAGTATGTATCCTTATATTTGATGCAGATAATTAATCTTAATACTTTTTTATTTTAATGTTTTTTGAATTTTAAAATCATCTCAGTTATTTTGGGCACGGGGTTAATGGAATCATCCTTTCCTCTTCCCACACGCGTTGGTGCAAATTAAATTATTCTTATTTTAATTCTTTAGCTCATTTTGTGAACTGTTTATTCTCGTAGCCTCGGACACTGCGAGGAACTTAAAAGCAAAGTTTGAAAACCTGGCAAGTTCAGCTGACGAGGAAGCTCAGAAGAGGGCTCAGGAGGAAAGGAAGCTGCGAGTATCTAGGGAAAAAAGGGAACAAGAAGAATTAAAGAAAAAAGAGGAGGTAAGTTTTGTTTATGTGAGAATGAGTCTAGGCAGGTTATCAAATTTGTTTTGATGCTGTTTAGGCCGAGTGTGGTAATGACATCGTTTGAGAGCTTCCCTTATAGAGTGAGGGATGACATGGAAGCGAAGAACGGCTTCACAGCGTTTGCTGCATTGGTGGCATTAAAAACGGTTTTAGGTTGTTGTTAAATGCGAGGGGTTTGTTGTACAGTTGAAACAAGAGTCAGACTTAAATATCGCAGCCATAAATTGTAATGCTGTAAACTTCCTCACAATTTGCCACCTGCAAAAATGGGAATGCAATTCAAAGAGAAAGTGTTGTTTCACCAAGTAAGGAGCTGTAACAGAAGAGGTGTTCTTAGAGTAAAAACGGATGGTAACGATTCCTAGGGCACTGGCCTTTTACATCTTTACATCTCCTGTATACAGCAACCAGTTACGTGTATGTGGCGACCAATTAGAGTAAAGTACGATGATGATAAGTAATACAAGAGTATGTGGTTGCAAATACGATGCGATTAGATTAGAAACTGTTTTAGGCCAAACAAAGAAAAATTAAATAGTTATCGGCCCTGCCATTGGGTTAGATTTACTTCTGTAGATAGATCCTTTCTAAGAATGTCATGTCACTTTCTTTGAAACTTTAAGTATCGTTCGATAATTTCAAAGGAAGCATAATTTCAAAGGAAATGATATTATCACCAATATCTTCACAAATTTTCGATTGTCGTATTTTTGGAGGTGGAAAGGCCTAGATGACAATCTTCTTCAGGCAACTACAACAGACCACTGTTCCATCGCTTCGACTGTTTGTCTGCTCTTCGGCTTGGCCGTTGTGCATAGCCTCCCGTATCAGCAGGGCCGGTATGCACGAGATGGCCAACAATGGAGAAACGACAACAATACTAGGTTCCCTTAACAAGCCGACTATAGAGACGGCCGTGGCTGAGTTGGTAGCGGCGTGTGCCTGAAGTTAGAGAGCTCCTCCAAGATGCTAGTTCGAGTCCCGTCCAGGTTATCCCTACTGTTGTGGAGATAGAAAATTAATTCAGCAGTCAAAGAGTTAAAGGGTTAATGGCTGGTGTTACAGAACACAACATTGCCTGTAGAAACAAGACTGCACAGCTGGGACGCTAACACTGTCACTGACCATGACCATGCAAATAACGGGTTCGCACGAGATCACACACAAAAAATGCAAGCACTTTCAAGAATTTTTTTTCAAAACGGATATAATTTTTTAAGGACATTTTTCAAGGCCAACACAATTTTTTATCAAGGCCCGGCCTTTATTAATCAACAAACTTGCGAACGACATCTCAAATATGTTTGTGTTTCAATTATATGTGTGATGGAGAAAAAAATACAGTGGAAAAATTTGTCGTCGCCCATGGATTGGGTATTTTTTTCGTCGCTCATATAGTGTGAGACACTACCGAAATATCTATTCTTGCGAAAAATATTGGGCGTGATGATTTTAGACTTACTACTTTCATGCAACAGCTTTTTAATGAGACCTCTATTACAAGTGGTAGATGAAGCAAATTCTTTCTCTTTGTGGCCTTGGTAAGCAGTGTCCTCCTCCGTTATTTGTAAAACATCAATAACCTTGCAAGAAAAGGCTGGCCAAGTTATTATTTATTTATTTTACTGTTGTACAGAATGCAGTAAAGGAGAGTGGGGGAAATCCACGAAACACGCATACTGTGATGGACCACAACTTATTTTTTTCTTTTTTTTTTGCACATTCTCATTGCATTACAGGACAGGCAAAGACGTCTTAAAGAAGAACGGGAACAGAAAATTGAATCAGAAGAGAAAACACAAGTTACACAGCCCGACACGACGGCCCGAACGCAGCTGCCACCTCACCATGAGCCCAAAGAGCCAGTAAGTTATTTCATCATGTACTAGTTCTGAGGTTTTTTACAGGAGCGAATTAATTGTTTAACATTCACTCGTTAAGACTTCCACAAATGCAGCTATTTTCCCAGACATAATATTTCTTTAACAGAAAAGAAAAAAAACTGCTTTCTCTCTGACTGTAAATCACCTCCCCCAACACCTTCCTTTACAAACACCTGTCTTTGTTTTTTATTTTTATCTTTTAAACGTTATTTCTGTACACTGTTTAAGTGGCAATGGCGAATCTTTTTGTTCAGCACATTTACTTTTCCCAATCTTTGGTAGAGGTGCATCCTCATGTTCACAGACTTCTTACATTGAGTGAGAATTTATACCCCGTGCCATGGCTGTTTGCTGCGACGTGTACATCACATGTCTGGGCTAGTCCAATCAGAAGGCCAAATAGCCGTTGTTCTCGTTCGTCATTGGCTAACTCATGGTGACGTCACACCAAACAGCCATTGCACATGGTATAGTACTACAGGATCTCTGTTGGAACCAGCATTGTTCTTTCTCATAGATTTCATTGTGCTACTGCTTTTACACATAATGTTTGATACCCAGCAGCCATCACAAATGTTAATCAATCTGAGCTCGCCATATGGCCAGTATCGGCCAATCAGATACCGCTGCTGTAAAAAAAATTAAATGAATTGAAGCCAAAGTTTTTACTTTTCTCCTACATACTTACCTTTCTAATTTAAGCTTTTTTTGGGTTTGAAATAACGCTTCTTGCCCAACGTTACCCCCAAGACTAACGCAACGTACCTGCTCCCAACCAGGGCGGGGCACCATACTTCATCACACATTGACGCTGGCCCGTTAATCCCCACTGTCGTTTTTGGTCACAGCGAGAAGACGACGTTTCTGCTCTACGATGCGTAAAGCCTAATCCATGTCTAAGGGCACGTTTACGCAACTACTCGCCTTTGCATTCTCGCAGCTAGAATCACTTGAAATTCCAACATGGCGGCAGTTGCCTCGCAACGAAAACAGCCAATAACCCGAGTTCAGAAACGTCTGGGAAAGTTGTTTCATCATGAGGAATTCTTTATATTATTGTCACGGATTATAAGACTGCAAGTATTTACTCAAACAACGTCCGATTTAGCTAATCCAGGTAACATCTTGACTGCCTTGACATACTCTATAGAGAGGGCGTTTGAAATCCCCGGTGTACATTGGTCGGCCACGCGATTCGGTCTCTCATCCTTATGGCTCAGAGTTGGCTGCAGTGACCACTCTGCTTTCCTCGACTCACTAGCATCGTGAACACCTAGCTTCGCCCGGGGATTTGTTTGACCCGTGGTTGTTTCCTAGTATTTGCTCGGTGCTGCCTGATCGTTCACTGCAACAGTCGATTTTTGTTTGTGTAACACTCCCCCTTTCCGCCAATCCTCTCCCTCCCCGACTCCTTTTATCCCGTCCTCTCCCTCTCTTCTTGGTTTCCTTCCCTTTCTCCTCTTTGCTGTACGTAGTTGAACACGTACCCGGCTCCCGGGTCCCGTGCTTGTTTGTTTGTTTGTTCATTGTGAACCTAACCTTTTGTACTTGGACTTAGTTTTTATCGCTGAATACTGTCCCAAATTAAATTTTTGCATTATTGTCTACTTACGGACGCATTTTCCTGATTAAATTAAAATTCTGTGAAACATACCTACCAAGAACCTTCGTGTCCTCTTGAACGATGCAACCCAAGAGCCTTGTGCCTGCGTGGAACGATCTGTTTTCCTTTGTCAGGAAACGTGACAATGTAGTTGCATCCATGCTGCGCTGCCGTGTTTATAACGTGTTTTCCATTGTTTTAGTGCCATTTCGTGCCCCATTATGAATTTTTAAGGCTCTTTTGTACAGTGTATTGTGCCTAGAATATGCCATGAAGATCGTCGTCAATGGCGGCGTTCATGGTCTCCAAGCCCCACTCGTTACACAGTATTGGTTCAGAATATATTTACAAGTAACATCTTGTGTGGCCTTATTAAAAATTTTTAAAATCTAAAATTTATTACCAAGCTGCATTAACGATTTAATTTAATGTAATATTTGAAAACTGATCTTTCAGGAAGTCCCGAAACAAATTCCCGAAGCCGTGGTTCCAACTCCTAAAACTCCGGAGCCAGCACCTTCCGTGCGGCAACCTGTAGAAGCACCAAGAGTAACGCAGCAACAGCAAGTGCCCCTTCATGTCGCCAGTATCGTTGAAGAGGAACCATCATTACTGCATGAAACTAAAGAGGGCGTAAAGTCATCAGGTTTGTGTGCCAGTTTCATTAGTTTGATGTTCGGTGTTTTAGTCTTGTAACATTAGCCCAAAATCAAATCGTGTGAAAGCAGAGCCTGGAGTTGCAACTGGTAGACCTATTATTTATTTCCCCACTAGATAATTGGAAATTTTTCTTGTCACTGTCTGAAGTTCAGCAAAATGTGACGTGAACTGATGTAGTGTGTTGGCTGGGTGCCACAAAAAAAAAAATGTAGTGGTAAAGCCCCATTTAAGAATTTTTTTATTTATGTTATTTTACTTTCTTGCTTTTAATTCCAGAACAGTTTAAGGGATTAGTACCCATAGATATCCGTTGAAAAGTAATTATTTGAATACTATTTTTTTTTAAACATTAAACTACATCATGGTAGCGAAGATTAGCCCTGTGCGTCCCAGGGGCAGACTGACCTAGTGGCTAGGTGGCAATCGCCACCTGGACAAGTTGTTTTATGGGGGAGGGGGGAGGGGAGGGAGCATTTTTGTGTAGTTTTCAGACCCAAACAGTGCAGCATGCTCCAACAGTGCTGGATGACTGAAAAGCTGTAATGTAGAGTGTCAATTAAAAACTTTAATAAGCAGTAGTTTTTAATGGATTGGGTCTACAACGAACCCAGTTGGTAAGACGGCCACCCACATCTCACCTCGCTTTACTCGTTTTTTCCCTAGGGACCCCTCACAAAGCTCACGCTGCGCCTTACTTTTTACCCCGTCTTGTAGGGTATGCAATGTATTGTGTGCGGGGTCTCAAGTGGTTATCTTTAAAATTCCGTTTTTGGCTGAAGTTGATAATTGTTTCGCTACCATTTCAAGAATAATTTTTAAATCACTGTTAGTTAGAATTTATAAAATTTGCAATTTCACAAAATCACAGAAATGACATGACCTTACAGTCAATTTAGAGCTTTTTAGTTGATGTGGGATGTAATATGGATGCCGATGGATGGCCATTCATTAACACTTTGGATCCTAAAAACGTACTGGTACGTTTTCATTACTTTTTACTGAGTGCCTAAGGACGTGCTGGTACCTCTCACACTTTTGATTTACTATACAAAACTGTGAAGGGCAGTATGTTCACTGTGGCTGAGCCAGAGTCTTTGTTGGACATATTAGTTCACTTTTCAATCGCTAAATGGCAGCACCATGCAGTAGAAATCAGTAGCACCTGTTGGAGCGCCTTTTTTGAAGTGAATGCCAACATGGAGTTGTCAGACGAAAATGTTAGAGCCGTGCTGGTAATTTACTGAAGCTGGCCGTTGTAATCCACCATTAAACATTTTTATTGAACTGTATGTACATTTCTGACAGATGGGTTTGATTAGAGTTCTACAACTAATGTTTCATATTGAACTTGCTACATTGAAAAGGAATTCTTACTGAACTTTTTTTTTATGTTTACAGTAATTTTATTGCTGAAATAATGTGCGATTTCTTTTTAAATTTACAGATTATGAGCAAACGGCAGATAACGAATATGACGAAGACGATTTATACGAGCAAATTAATCCCCAAGAACAGACATCGCCACAAAGTGGGGCATCAGCAGTAGCATTATACGACTATCAAGCAGGTACAATAATTACATTGCGGGCATCTAGAATTGTTTTCTAGATGCTAAAATCTGGTAATAACAAAATTATTTTTTTATTTTTTTTATTTCTCGCTTTATACATTTGACGATCATTCTAACCTAACACAAAATATTCCTATTCCTGCTCACAATGGCACAAGCACCCTCAGGCTGCCATACTTTCGGCGCCCCTTTGGTATATTAAATTTTTTTTCCTCTCGCCAAGAAAAATGAATGGTTTGGGTTCCCTGTCCTATGATAACGTTTCCTTTCAGGCAATAATTCCCTTCTTTTGTCTCCCACCCTTTACTTACGTTTTAATGCATTTTTTGAACTCACTACCCTCTCCACAACCCACTCCAAAATTTGCAAAAACTAGCATTACTTGAAATATAAAATGTGTATTGAAGAATGCACTCCGAAGCCAGAAATAGCGACAGAATATGAAAAGCTTCGTGAGCTCGACACCCAGATTTTGCTTCTGCTTGGGGAGATTAGAGCTTGGAATCGACCGAGTCCGGATATATTCGGATCCAGCGCCGGATAATGCGGTATCCGGCGAGATCCGGATCCGGCAATTATATTGAACTGGGTACCGGTTGCAACACTACCAAAACATTGTCGCTGTAAACATATTGCACGCCTCAGTAAAATAACTAAGCGATCTACGGGTATAACAAATTGCAGATGTAACAATTACAGTTTAAATTATTGCACAAAAATATACTTCGGACAATCGTATTAGGTTTTCATAACTAAACAAAAGGTTGAAGTTCGACTACGTAAATGCGGTTACGAAAATAATCATCTTCCGTTGCAGTACGTGGGAGAACTTGAAATGATAACATGCTCTGATTATTCTTCCATTACAGCTTCCGAATCCTTTTTTTTTAAGTTTTTAATACCGTAGAAGTAGTTTGAAGTTGTTTTATTTCCCAATTTATATTCACTATCATTGAAAGTAGGGATCGACCGAGTCCGGATCCGGCGATTATTTTGAGCCGTATACCGGTTGCAACACAACCAAAACATTGTCACCGTCGGTCGCCGTAAACATGTTGCTTGCCATGGTAAAATAAATCGTAGTAAAATAACTAAGCGATCTACGGGTATAAAAAATTGCAGATGTAATAATTACAGTGTAAATTAGTGCACAAAAATGTACTTGGGACAATCGTATTAGGTTTTCATAACTTAAAAAAAAAGTTGAAGTTCGACTACGTAAATCCGCTTTACGAAAATATTCACCTTCCGTTGCAGTACATAGGAGACCTTGAAATGATAACGTCCTCTGGTTATTCTTCCATTACAGCGTTGTTTACGGCTTCCGACATTTTAAAGTTTTTAATACCGTAGAAGTAGTTTAAAGTTGTTTTATTTCCTAATTTATATTCACTATCGTTGAAAGCAATTAGTTTAGGCCGCAATCGCGCACCCACTCACAGCCGGCTGTCCGCGAAGAGATGCGCACGTGCTAGCGCCAATGGCTGTGACCTTGACTCGCTTCGTGTGACGTCACTTGCGACTGGCCCCCGCCGCGATGAGTGATCATGTGCTATACACATGCCAATCGGGGAATCCCAGCTTTCCAACGCGACAAGATGGCGGCCGTTCGTTGAGTTACGACAGCTTGAACAAGGGGCTAGTTTTAGCAAACAAAAGCAATTTCACGTCAATTTTTACGACACGGCCAACAAAACACATCAGTTGAGGTAATTAAAAGATGATATTAAATTAAATAAATCCAAAATATGCGTGCCAAAGTACCTAATCCAATCGGAATTACACCTCTGTTGTATGCAACGGCGGTTTTTCTTTGCAAACGGGGCTTTGAATCGAGGGTGCGTCGGGAGTTTTAGAAACGGTTTTGAAGTGACGATAAATCGAGGTTTGGTCACCAAGGGGTTAAATTCGAAAAGTAAGACTGTTTAATGACGGCATCAAAAACTAGCAAGAAATAATAGCATGATAAACCAAAGATGAAATACATGTTGCATGAGTCAAGACAGTTTTGTTCATAAAATGAAAAAAAATAGACACAGCTTTTTTTTTTCTTTCGTTCTTTGTTATACTGTGCGCAATACAAAACGGAACGAAAGCAATTTAAAAGGGAAGAAAAGCAAAAAAAAAAAAAAGGAACGAAACCAACGTAAAAATGCTGTAAATAAAAGACCTGTTGTAATTTTGATTTTTTTTTGATACTGGTTTCACAAATATTGCAAAATTTTGCAAATTATATTTCGAAATGAAGCAGTAGGCTAATCAATGGGAAATACTTCAACTAGAAAAATGTTTTTTGATTGATCAACCTAATGAGTGCTTTGTTTGATTGTTTCAAAAAAAATTTGCAGAATTTGGCACCATTGCAAAAACAGTTCTGTAGCCTACATGCAATTATACTATACTGGTACTCTTAATAGCGTAAGACTTCTAAGTGTTTAATGTAAGAAAGTAATCTGAAACAAATCAAAAATTAACACCATAGCTGCAACTTATAAGGGGAAAAAATAAACAACTTTATTTCGTTTTTGTGTGTGAATTACCTGGTATCCGGTACCGGCCCGGATCCGGCACCTAGATCCGGAACCGGTCCGGCACTGACATCAAATTATCCAGAACCGACCCGGATCCGGCAAAACGGTATCCGGTCGATCCCTAATTGAAAGCAATCCGTTTTACGGCCGCCATCGCGCTCCCACTCCCAGCCGGCTATCCGCCAAGAAACACACCTGCTAGTTCCAATGGCTGTGACCTTGACTTGCTTCACGTGACGTCACTTGTGACTGGCCCCCGCCGTGATGAGTAATCACGTGCCAATCGGGGAATCCCAGCTTTCCAACGCGACCAAGATGTCGGCCTTTTGTTTGTCGTTGTGTTACGACAGCTTGAACCACTATAGCGTTGAACCAAGGGTTAGTAAACGGGTAAAAAGCTTTTAAATAAAAGACCTGTTGTGATTTTGATTTTTTTTGTAATGCAACCAAAATTTTAATCTGAAATACATGCATAGACTACGTACTGGTTTCCACATATTGCAAAATTTTGCAAATTATTTTTCGAAATGAAGCAGTAGTCTGTCTAATCAATGAGAAATCCTTCAACTAGAAAAAATGTTTTCTGATTGATTAACCTAATTAGTGCTTTGTTTGACTGTTTCAAAAAAAATGTGCAGAATTTAGCAACATTGCAAAAACAGTTCTGTAGCCTACACGCAATTATACTACACTGGTACTCATAATAGCGTAAGGAAATGTGTTTAATGTAAGAAAATAATGTGAAACAAAGCGAAAATTAAAACCATAGCTGCAACTTGTAAGGGGTAAAAATAGACAACTTTATTTTGTTTTTGTGTATGAATCATCCGGTACCGGCCCGAATCCGGAACCGATCCGGCACTGACATCAAATTATCCGGAACCGACCCGGATCCGGCAAATCGGTATCCGCTCAATCCCTAATTAGAGCGCTTCCCCAAACCCCTTGACGGTTGGAGGCACCATCACTTGAAGTTTCCTGTAAAACGCATGGCGGCCCTCCCCGGTTATTTTGATAAATGGCACATGCCCCCTTTCCTACCCAGTCCGACTCTGCAAGGACCCCTCCCCGAATGCCCCCATTGTGTGGTCGAGACAGTGCAAGGTTAACGTGGAATGTTTTTGCATTACAGCCGCTGAAGACGAAATCTCTTTTGATCCAGACGAAATTATAACCAACATAGAAATGGTGAGAATTAAGACTTTTCTTTTTAAGTAAATATGTATACTAAAGTATTTTCATTGTATTTTGGTCCGAAGCTTTACCCATAGCTATATGGACTTTAGCCGTTTGTTAGTTTGCTCTCTAGCTTGTGGCAAGATAGCTCCTTGATTATTAAAAAAAACTTTACTTCGGTCATTTTAATTTGGCTGTGAAAAAAAATAATTAGTGGAATATGCTTTGCCAAAATCAGTCCAAGCTTCAATTTACACAAACTTGTTACTTTTCCTGCAAATTGTGGTAGTAATCATCGAAAATTTGCAGGAAAAGTAGCAAATTTCTGTACATTGAAGCTTGAACTGATTTTGGCAGAGCATATTCCACTGTAAGTATTAAGATAGCTCCAACGTAAAGCTTCCCAACTATATCATTTACGACTTGCAGTGGTTGGAAGGTATTACAAGTGTAAAATATTTCAGTACGAAGCAATTATTAAGGATTTTTCAGGAAATATCTATTACGTATAGGTTTTTTGAAATTTATGTAATTTCCTAGACCGCTTATCCCTAAACAAAACTAAAGGATTACACAATTTAGCTTTACATTTCGTGATGTTGTGGAACCATTTTATCCCACACACAGTAGTGACATTTTCATCCTTTTTCACATTACATTAATTTACACTTTTATGTACTATGTGAAAACTTGTGCAAACTTGAGCTTGAACAAGCAATTTTTTTTGTCGAACATCTTTTTATCAAAACATTTTATGTTTATTATGAAAACATCTTATTAGGATATAGCACCTAAATAAAAGACCTGACATTTGCAACAGAAAATGACACCTTGATCCTGCAGAATACTGTATTGTGACCGATGGCCTTGTAAAGCATGGTCTCTCGAAACCATGCAGAGTTTCATGCAAGTTTCATCAACGTGAATCCTAGGTGAACTTGTAATGATATCTCTTTCAAATACTTCCTCAGTTTCATCAAAACGTTCGGGAATAATTTAGTTAAAACACGGCACTTTTGAAATCCTTTGCTTATCAGACTTCCATACAACATTAGTGTGCCCTTTCCGTTGTTTTTTGCAAAACGCATGACAACAATCTACTCCCTTTCGTTTTGCACTCTTCCATGGCTATTAAAGGCAAGAGAAAAATTGTTCATGTTCCTTTTACTCAGAAATCTCCAAAACAATACACAATACCACCAACAAAGAATAAACACAGTTCAACAATTACATTTTCGGAGAACTCCCATCTCCTTCACAAACACTCGTGCAAGTCTGCAGGACCACTGCTCTGTCGGTGGATCTGGACTGCCATGTAGCTGTATTGTTAGTGTACCCAGTATTTCAATGTCCCTTTGCAACCTGGGAAGCCAACTCATGTTGGCATATTCCACGATGGGCCTAATAATACTTTTGTAGAGGCGGCAAAAGGAATCGGCATCCAGTTTAGGGAAACTACGCCCAACGTATCCGATGACCTTAGCAGACTGTTTTGAGACACTTGAGGTTCTAAGTCGCCCAGACACCAAAGTCCTTCTGTTCAGCCACAGTTCCCAACAATCTCCCATTTAGGCATACAAACTGACAAGCAAGATGATATTCCACTGGCAAAATATTTGTATAACACAAACACACTACAGTTAAACCCGTTATAACAATACCTCTTATAACAATAAACCTGTTATAACAATACTGTTTTTGAGACTCTTCAAGCAACAATGCATGCAAAACTGATAGTTTATAATGATAAACCTGCGACAACATTCCATTTCCAAACTCCCATGCACTATCGTTATAAAGAGGTTTCACTGTACCAGCTACAAGGTGGTGTTTATGTTATAAAAATATTTTTTCCAGTGGAAAATCATCTTGCTATGTTGTTTGCCGATATTTAGCCAAACTGACAAGTTTTAAACTCTGGTATTGAATTGAAAGATAGGCAACCCGCTGTTTACAGCGGCTTATGTCAACATCACGAAAGAATCGCACAATACCACCTTCAGGAAATTTTACCAGTTCAACTAAAACCACCAAAAGTTCCTTCATTAAATTTTCAGTGAAAACTAGGGGCCGTTCACCTTCATTAGAACCCAACGAAGCACAAATTTAAACACGAACGTTACATAGTTTTGGCTACCATCGAGCAGACGACGCGTTAGTGGGAGAACCAGTGATCTATATACCTTTACGCACTCAAGCCCCACTGCTTGCCAAGCTAGGCTTTCACATCAGAACCTACTGATTGTTCCATCATTCAGGTTCATGAGTGGAATCTTCTTGCTCTTGAAACGAAGAATGGCCAGAGATTCAAGAGCCCTCCTTGGAGAGAATTGGAGGAAAGCAAAACTGTCGTGGAATTCCATGCAATTTGGTGCTCCTGCTGTTTTACATGCTGGGCGATGCCGTTGAGATTGTCTCCCCTCTTCTTTACTGCTGCAATGTGTTCGCCTATCCCTGACAATCTCAACGGCATCGCCCAGCATGTAAAACAGTAGGAGCACCAATCAGTAGGTTCTGATATGAAAATCAAGCTTCACAAGCAGTGGGGCTTGAGTGTGTAAATGTATATAGATCAGTGGTTCTCCACTTAAGCGTTGTCTGCTCGATGGTAGCCACAACAACCATGTAACGTTCGTTAAATTTGTGCTTCATTGCGTTCTGATGAAGGTGAACGGCCTCTTTATTTTCAGCAAAAATTGAATGAGGGAACTTTTGGTGGTTCTAGCTGAACTGGTGAAATTTCCTGAAAGTGATATTGTGTTATTGTTCTTGATTTTTAATAATTCTTCCTGGTATTGAATCTCCAGACCTTTGGCTATTTATGTCACAAAAATTCTGATTATCATAAATCACATTGAGGTTTGCTACATAAACCACTCTGGAGAAAAAGTAACATGAAGGCAATCACGTAAGATATCCAAAAAAGTAAAACTAGAAGGATCTAAAAACAAACCAAAAAACTTTATTCACAAATGTTAGGGCTGTTTTGATTTTTTTGAAATCCGATACGGATACTGGCAAACAAAGTATCCTGCAAAACCCTTACTTCGCATACTAACAACAAAGTGCTGAAACTAACGCAAATAGCACGGCCAAATCGGAACTTTCTTTTGTAATTACAATATATATGGTGGTTATTTACAATGGCACACAAATAAATAAAAAAAAATATAATCATTTGGGGATGAAAGTAGAACAAAATTATACAGGGCGAGGCAAAAGTCTGGTCACATGCAAATAACTGCCGTTATAGTTGTCCTATGTTAATTTTGAAGACTTATTTGTAATGTAAGTCAGATACGGCGAAGCCAATAAAGTCGATTTCAATGACCTTGAAAATGGCATTCAAGGTCATCTGCAGTGTATCTTCGAAACGGCGCAAAATACAGCAAAAAAGCAAAGTTGTACGCGAGCATCAAGCATGACAAACAGCGAAAACAGATTGAAAATCGGAGCTTAATTGCAATAGTTACGACGAAAACAAAATAGCAATAAAGTCTTCCCTGAACGTTTTAACTGCCATGAAGTGAAGCTTAGGGGCTGCCTCTACAAGTGAGTGCACAAGTTCCAAGTCCTTCCTGCAGTAACGAGTGCAGTTGAATTTCAGATTACGGATTAGGTCTAAAGTAATGAGCTATCATTCACAACACACAAAGTCAGGCTCGGTATGCGATTACTTTCTGATTCTATTTTATTGCCGAAGCCTAATGCCCTTTTGAGTGATTTCCAGCCCGGTCGCAACAATCGCCCAGCAATGAAAACGTATTGTCGTTACGAATGCCCTTACTTTAATCCATAGGTGGGAACACCCAGGACATTGGAATGCCTGCACTTTTAACTGCTTCTTAAATCATTGTGCCATTACAGATTACTTCCAATAAAGGGTAAATTATAAGTCTATGGTGAACAGAAAGCAATTGACAAGATGAATTAGCGTCCCTTGCTTAATGGCAGAGATGGATTTATATTTCTGCCACCAAGGACTATGCAGATGACCGACCCCCCACCCCCTTCCACCAAAACAAAGTGCTTTCATTGGCTTTATTTTTCCAGGAAAAATGCAGGAGTAATCAGATTGTTCTTATTCACAATATTTTCAGAATACGCCAAAAATAAGTTGGGAAAATAGGTTTAAATTTGTGGGCATAAATACTTGTTTTTGAGGTTGGGAGCGGAATTTTACCTTGGAATAGCAGGCTAATTGTTGCATTATTCGAACGTACATGTTATCGACTGGAAGACGGCGTAAATAACTTGGGGGGGGGGGGGGTTGAGAGGAACAGGAATGAAAGTGCCCCTAAATACGAGGCGAAAAATATTTGATAAAATTTGACGTATTCTTCGCTGTTTTCTTCAAATGTTTTTCTTCTTTATGGTGCCATACATTTCATAAAATGTTGTTATTAAGTTTCTTAATTTTTTCTAAACATTGGGTCGTGTACTTTGTCTACACCAAAGAGTAATGGACAAATAAATTTGAATTATTATTATTACATTTCACAAAACAAGAAAAAAATAATCGTACCTCAACAATAAAGTGGTCGTACGTTTTCTAGTAGCAAGTGGCGTAATTGTCCAATCCCCCCCTTGATGTTTGCGTACAACTTTTGTAATTCACGTTTTTGCTGTATCTTGCGCCGTTTCGAAGATAGAATGCAGACGACCTTGAATGCCGTTTTCAAGGTCATTGAAAATAACTTTATTGGCTTCGCCATATCTGACTTACATTACAAATATGTCTTCAGAATTAACATAGGACAATTATAATGGCAGTTATTTGCATTTGACTAGTTTTTTGCCTCACCCTGTGTGGTGCAGAGCCACAAAATAGTTAATAGTATCGGTCCTAATAATGTGTAATACATAATTTAACATTTAAAAATGAGCATTAAAAATAAATATAATGGTATAAAGTCAATTCAGCTATTTATCATCAACAACAATGAATTTTCAATGCTGCACTTGGATCTTCAAACCAAAAAAAATGTATACACACGCACGAATTACTTTTCTTAGCTGCAATGGTCGTTTGGTTTGGATTATTTGCTTGCCGTTGTAGTGATTGAACCAGCTGCCATGTTTATTAAATTTGCACCTGTCTGTAGCAGTATTAACAGAAAACGTAAATAAATTATTATTTCAGATTGATGAAGGTTGGTGGCGAGGAGAATGCCATGGCAAGAGCGGGCTGTTTCCGGCCAACTACGTTCAACTCCAGGAATAGAGAATCATTCCGTGCTCCTCAGGTGTAAATCTTTACAAATTGGACAAAACAATCATGCA
>JAHWFP010029152.1:0-13393 GCA_023313725.1 Lithobius niger
AGATCCCCTGATAACCACTATGAACCACTGAGCTACGGGCGAAAGACCTCGATCTTGCAGGGAAGCCTACGCAACCTCCTCATTCCACACATTCTCGGGTAAGACTACGCGTTCCTTCTGTAGATACACGTTTAGGCTACGTTTTCTCTTCGAGTAATTCCACTTAGTACAACGTTATAAACAACTGATCATAGCCGATGATGTAGACACTGTAGGATGCCATTTGGTTGTTTGGTCCGCCGTTTTGTTGGGACCGTTGCGATGGTGGTTAACTGTCTATTTAACACTCGGTACGACAGTTGCAAGAAATGATACATCGTAGTAATCCTAGCTTACATCTCTTAATCCCCCCCCCCCCCATCCGCCATGTTTTTATGACTTGCAACGAAACCATTCATTGCACACAACAAAATAAAACCGCATTCAGACAGCCTACGCTTTGGCACTCTCGAACGCTTTATCCACCAACACAAACCATCCATCCTCGTTCAGAATTCGAGACATTATAGCCAGGGGAGCGCCCAACGCTACGCCAGGGCATAATTCGCGCCTCCACACTGCGCGGAGACAAACGCTTTAGCAGCGCACCACTTTCGGCGTTCTACGTCAACATCAAAAAGCAGCAATTGAATCAACACTGGCCGTCTGTCAGCCGTCCGTTTATTGCACAAAGTCCGAATCTCCGGCTCAGCCTAGGGCTCAACTCAATCACGGATTGGCTGAAAGCAAACCGCACTGATTTCCCCCACCAATTTCACTCATCCACCCCCCCACCACCCCACCCCACTTTCACGGCCACCAACAAGGTCTAGCGCGACGCTGTCCATCACTTAGTCGCACTGTTCGGGCGACAATAGTGTGTGGGACAAACAGGAAAACTTTTGCTCTATCTTACTCCCCCACCCCTTCGTTTTTTCCCCCACTTTTTTTTTTATTGTCCTCTTGTCACAAATTTTCTGTCTTCGTCTTGTTTTAGTGTCTGCGACAGGGGGCCGTGAACCAATTGATGAACAAAATCCCACCAAAAGCCGAACCAACGACGTCTGCAGTCGGGAATCAGATGGAAGCTGTGTAAGACCAGCTGGGGACGATTGCGAGAAATGTCTCTTCTACTTCTAGCTTTACGTCGGCGGACGTTACACAGGGAAAGCACGTTCCCGAACAAAAACCAAAGTACAAACAGAATCCAGTTTGGGAGATAAAAGATGTTTCAAAAAGAACAAAAACACAGGAAACCAAAAGACAAAAGCAGAATTTGTTTGCCACGACCTAAACGGCAACGCAATGCCTGCTGGGCGCGATTTATTTCAGCAGAGAATGATATTATCGAGTGTTGAGTCTGGCATATCGCCTATCTCAGGTATCTGCAAGGTGCACTCCTGGTGTTTGATTACTGGCGTACCCATTGCCACACTGAGAATAATTTACAAAACTAAACATCTACTAGATATCGTTTATATGTTCTCATAGCATTGAACTACGATTACAACGGACAGTAGCTCCCTGCTAGCCCAGTCATTTTAGGTTAAAACATGGGATTAATTCATAGAAAGCTGAAAGTTGGCACCAATGGCACCAACATACTAAAAGTCCCCTGGGCTAAGACGCTTGCTTCCTTGGGTACATTGGTAAAAGGGTGTAGGTAACATGTCATACATGTAGCAGGGTGGCTAGAGGGTTAAACTGTTCACTTACTTTGAAAAGCATGAAATTTTGTATGGATGCATATGAAGGGTAATCGGAAAAAAATAGCTATGATAGCAAGTTCGAAACCCCCCCCCAAAAAGGGGTTTCCCCCCCCCCCCCCCCAACAAAAATTTTTTTTTGGGCTGTATATAATTCCTTAACGTCAACAAATCAAACGCATAATGTGATGCTAAAATGTTGAGCACACAATTCTGAACAGGAAAGGCGATATACATCTTTTACGTAACCTTTAAGCCCTTCAATACCTCGGTGTTGTCAGTTAAGCTTGAGTGATCACGGTCCGGACCACAAACTTGGTGGCAGCCATTTTGGCCCTGATATCACTACTTTCTATGGCAAAAACTTGATGTGTCCCTTTACCCTTATGGGGTTTTTGTATGATCTAACTTATACTTGCAGCTGTATGGAATTTTTAAAGTGTTTGTTTCCCTCTTGTCCCTGAAAAATGAGCTATAGTCTGCCTGAAACGTTAGGTGTAGTGATTTTATTTATTCACTTTTTAGGTTTGTTAGAATTATTATACTTTGTTCAAGTGTTTGTTTTTAACTCATTCGGTATTAGTAGCCGCAACTACCGCATGGACCCCGTATAGACTTTGGAGAGGTGAGGGCACGTTTACGCAACGACTCGCTTTTGCATTCTCCCAGCTAGAAGCTAGAAATTATCTGAAATTCCAACATGGCGGCGGTTTTACCTCTGCCACCTCGTAACGAAACTGTCAATAATTGAGTTTAGTAGCGTGTGGGAAAATTGTTTGGTCAGGAGGAATTCTTTGTCTTATTGTCACGGATTATGAGACTGCAAGCATTTGCTCAAACGATGTCGGATTGAGCTAATCCAGGTAGCGTTGTTATACCATAGCAACGACACCTTTGCCATCGCGATTAAATTCTAGCCACGAGAATGCAAAGGCGAGTCGTTTCATAAATGCGCCCTAAGATGCGAATGCGATATTGAAGGACGGAAAGCCAAGTGGACTCGCGAGGGGTTAAAATAAATACGCATGCAGACCTATTTACGTTTCCTTTTGGGCTTAAACGTCACACTGCCTGAGCGGCGAATTGAACCCACGACCATTGAAACCAAACACCAAGGTCCTACCGCTGAGCCGTGTCAGTATGGCTCAGCGGTATATGACCTTGGCATTTTGTATTAAAGGTCGGGAGTTCAATTCCCCGCTTAGGCAGTCTGACATATAAGTCCAAAATGCAACGTGAATAGGTTTGCATCCGTATTTGTTTTTAATCCATGGTATATTGATCACTCCCTATAGTGTCCGCGGCCTAACTTGAGTTCGCCCCAGAACGACACACATAATCCATTGTATGTTTTTGGTAACAGAGTGCCTTGTTGATATCCAAGATGGTTACAAAAACAATGGCGGCCGTCGATTAATGCCGCCCCCTCCAGGAAAACGTAGCCGCTCATAAAATGCTTGCGTACACAATAGAACACTGCAATTCGTGATGCCTGGATTCTCTGCAAACTAACAAATATACCGGAGTCGAAAATCCGTTTTTGCAAGTTCTGCAGTCAAATCATTACCGGTTAGTCATTACGTTGATTGCATTTATGCCGGCACTTGTGTTTCGCCCATGACTTTTATTACCATTTTACGACTACAAAGGAGGCGGAAGTTCAAGATGCCAAATCTTCAATAAATACACAAAGTAATGGGAGGGGGCGGTCCCCCCCCCCCTCCCTCACCCACCATCTTCCGCCATCTTAATGGAGGCAACGGGGTCAAAAATATATAAAAGCGGGAAGGACAGGAGTTTGACTTTAGCTTTCAATGTCTCCCTTCACCCACGCAAAACGACAAACGAGCCCACCCCGGATTTCTGGAATTTAATTGCTTTCAAAATCAAACAAAAGTTACGGGAACAAAAGGGAACCGTCGACCCAGCTTGTCATAAACCAAGACACCGTAGAGGCTCCGGCGACCCTGTAAATTAATATATAACACGCGGAATGACAAGAAATTTCCGGCTTCTGGTATCCTCGCTCTAACAAGCAATCATTAACAAAAGAAAACATTTTTTTGCCGACTATTTTCGGAAATTAACGACTGCGTAACTCTTAACGCCAACTGGAAATGGTTAGTGGAAGCAGGACTTCCTCCAAATCGTAGATGCTGCATTTAACGATGGGACTGTGTTGACTTGCTCATCTCTAACTGCAGCCCATTAATGCCATCGTTTTTAACTCTTCGTTAACTTTGAAGTCGCTCTAAAGTGTGCGCGGCCTATCTTGAGTTCGCCGCAGAACGAACACAGATAATCGATTGTACGTTTTTGGCAACAGAGTGCCTTGTTGATATCCAAGATGGTCACAAAAACAATGGGGGCCGTCGATTAAAGCCGCTCCCTCCAGGAAGACGTAGCCGCTCGTAAAATACTTCCAGGACTCAAGATACGCCACGCTCACAATAGTTAATGTATATATTGGAGAGTGACTTTCAAACGCTTTAGCTTTAATGCCAAACATGATTATTCCCTACGTCGACAATGTCGGAACTAAGGAATGTTATTACTCTGTGTATCAATAGGCTTGCATCGGTTCGGACATCCGAGTTTATTAAAAACCTAGCGAATACTATAGTGTCTGCGGCCTATCTTGAGTTCGCCCCAGAACGAACACAGATAATCGATTGCATGTTTTTGGGAGGCAGAGTGCCTTGTTGATATCCAAGATGGTTAAAAAAACAATGGCAGCCGTCGATTATAGCCGCTCCGTCCAGGAAGAAGTAGTCGCTCACAAAATACCTGCAGGAATCAAGATGCGCTGCGCACACAGTAAGGATGAGTGCAAAGGCACATTGCTGGGGTTAATTTAACAAGCACACCATACTGGACTGGCTTAAAGCAGAAAGTAATGCTTGTACATAGGGCTCCATTCTACTGAATGTTAGGCAGTGTACCTACATTTAGGCCTTAAATCCTTTTTAGGCCTTCGAAATTTAAGGAAGGCGTGGAATCTTTTTGCTTTTTTTTTTTTGGGGGGGGGCTTTGATTTTTGCCCATGAATTTTAAGTTATGTTTTTTTTTTTATTCAGCTTGATTAACTGGACTTGAACTTTAACTGACTGGACCGTTTGGTAACTATGTCTACTAACAACTCACCTTCATACGTATAAGTTAGCTTCAACTTATAACTAACACCGATATGTTGCTAGGAATCCTAAATCCAAGGCAGCACCATGTTTCTTGTTGCTGGTTAGCAGCTGATGAAGCACTGGGATATGACAGCCGGCAATAACCCGTCACTGCTAGACATAGACTTAAGATAGACTTAAGTCATGACCCGATCTCAAACCGTTTCATAGGGTATCTCTTGGTCGATCATAGGTTCTCTCCTCATGCTGTTATTGGAGGGTAAGCACTCGTTTTCCAATGAATTAACTGATTTAATACGGGCAAAAAGCAACACTTGTCCTTTGTTGCCTTTTTCGTACTTTCGAGGCGCCTTTTATCCTAACAATCGATAATGCATGCTAAAACACTGTCGCTAGCGCTGAGACAGGTGTTGTTAGGCATTGTTAAAAACATTGTACTAACCTACCAATGAATTGGGTACTTGAATGTCAATATCTCCCTCCCTCCACCCCTGATGCCAGTACGTAAATTTCTGTAAATCTCCTACCGAATAGGTTTAGTTCGGAACTATCGACTACATACTTTTTTTTTTAACTTTCTGATAAAAAGAAAGTCTCCCCAGAAGACCACAAAACGACACACGTGTTATCCGGTTTTAGTTCAATACCTTCGCATGTAATTCCCAGTTGCTTTGGGGGATTATAGCTGGTTATTAAACAACATCCCTGCAAAAATATCATGTCAATTGATTAGATACTTCCTGAGGTATACATGTTTGAAATTCGTGCTTTAACATATAAGCAGTATAGTTGCAAAGCAGCAGCATTACCGTGCCACATAATATGCAGATTTCTACAGGAAAAGACATGCGAACCATTTTTGACCAAAAAAAGAACATTTTGATTACCATAAAAAGCTTTTTTTTTTTAAAAAAAAAACAAGATTTCTCTACAAGCGAAAATAGTAAATAGTTAAAAAATAATTGAAAATGTAGCATCGGTATGGTATAGAGCAGTAACATTTGCCGCCATATTGGCACCAGTACGGGTTTTGGAGGGCATAGCTACAAGGTGCACTACATAAAAATGGAGGGAAAAACAACGGAAGAGCGGATTTTTTAGGCTTAAAATAACGTTGTTTTCTCCAACAACAAAAATCGCGCGTGTTAGGTCTTAAGAAATCACTCTTCACAGCATCGGCTTTAGTATGACGCCCTTCTGTTTCTCTCTGCAGTGCCCCTTGCAGCTAAACCATTAAGGCTCCAGCATAGAGTTATATACAATAATACAACGTCGTGTCACTGCTCTATTGATAGTATAAGTCACAACTTGGGACTACCGGAAGTAATGATCCAGTCCGTCAGCAGTGAAAATGTGTATTGCAAAACGTCGGAGTTATGCCTAGAATGTTTGACTTTAACAACTGTGAATAAATAGGTCCCTAGCACTGCATGTCTTGCTGCGGAGGTTTCGGAAGAACTTATCTAAACATCCAAACAACAGATCGGGAGATTATTTACTAAATTGAGTAATCCAAGAGGGTGGTGGTCCAGATTCCTTGGGCGTTTAATCGCTCACCTGTCTTGACGCTGCTGGTTATTCGGGATTGTTAACACATGGATCAATACATAATGTGAGGGCCTGAAGCGGGAAATTCTTGGGCAATTTCTAGTTAGTTTTGGTTGAAAGACACCCTTTGAGCTGAGGGCGTCTGGAAGATGCGTGCGGGGGAATCAGAAAATTGTCAATTTTGAATGGAAGGGGACAGCCATTATTCGACAAGCAAGTGGAGGAAAATACAATGGTTTTTACATGAAATGTTAAATGACAAAATTTGACAGTTCAACACTGTTTAAATCAACATGTGATGTTCGTAAGAATGCTTATAATTGAGACGATCTTGTTGAATAAGCGGCGCGCATTGGTCCAGCTGAGAGAATTGTAGCGACGGGGTCACTGTTGCGGCGCTTTGAGTTCAGGATTTGAAAATAACTAGCTGTACCCGCGCAGATCATCTGTGCATGTGCGAGCGAAATACTATACTGGGAACATGAATTGAAAACGCCCTCCTATTCCCCCGCAACCCCTCCACTCCCCCATTGTGTGGTTTGCGCTCCTCCGCCGGACGTCGGTTGCCTGTTTCACCGTCTTGATACCAACGCGATAAGCCCGCAACAACGATCGCGTAGCCAGTGATTGTTGTTACTCAAGCGACTTTGAAAACACTCAATTCGGCTCTAATAGCCAGCATTATTGAAGTTTTTGATTTCCTAATTGTTAGGCTTCTACATTGTTAGCGGCGTCGTCATTTTATTCTCGTAACGGTAAGAAGTATTGTAATTATTGTTTGGCTTCTACATTGTTAGCGTCTTATTCCCCTTCTTTATTCCCCTTCTGCGGCCTTGCAGTGCTGGAAACACCGGTTCTAGTCAGATCCCCGAAGTTAAGCAGCCTTGGGCTGGATTGATACTTGGGTGGGTGACCGCCTGGGAATCTAGCTGTTGCAGACATAGGGCCTTAGGGCTTCGGGCAGATGACCAGGAGTGGTTAACGCTCGTTAAACCCTTTGAAACCCTTTGAACCCTTCTTTAACGAAAATAAGTATATAGATTTTCCGAAAATGGCCAATCTTGCCGAAAGCCCGCAGTAGTCTTCCTACGGTTGAGTTTGTTGTGAGGAAGACTTCTGTAACGCAGTATGAGAGTTGCAATGACGACTTCCGACTTGCAGTTGTGGATCCTGATTATTTCCGGATCTCAACAGTGTCCTCCAAGACTTGCAACTGGGCATAATGAACAGGCATCAAGGCTGCAGAACAGGCCGAATCCAAAGCTAACAGAGAAGGCAAAGGTCTTCCACCACTGTCAGTTGCTCGAAATAAATGGTTCGTTGGTCCACAGCTGGTCTGCATTGTGGATCCTGACTAGGCTCGATGCTTTACAGCCTAGCAAGGCCAATATCATAACCGCTAATATTCAGGAACTCTGTTCTAAATTATATGCAATTGTTTGAAAGTACTTCTCATAATACATTCTGTCTTCACATATTCTTCTCTTTTATTTCCTATTCATCAATTCCTTTGAAAATGATTTTTTTCTGAATTTCCTCACTGTTGTGCGTGCGGCATATCTTGAGTCCTGGAAGTATCTTATGAGCGGTTACGTCTTCCTGGAGGGAGTGGCTTTAATTGACGGCCGCCATTGTTTTTTGTAACCATTTTGGATATCAACAAGGCACTCTGCTACCAAAAATGTACAATCGATTATCTGTCTTCGTTTTGCAGCGAACTCAAGATAGGCCGCGCACACTTTAATATATTCATTTATCTGATCCAAAGTCCTGTTGGAGATTCATATTTAAGTTTCATATTTGGATTCCACGCTACCAGTATCCAAAATGAAAACGATACCACTATCAAAATACAGATAAACCCAAAACTCAACTCTTTCTATCTCGGAAACTTCAATCGAACCCAGTAAAGCGTGCAGAGCTTACCAAATTTTGTCTTTAATCCGATTCGCCATTAGGTTTGAAACGTTCTTCAGTTAAGGCAAGGAAGGCCCTTGTCGTTGTTTCGACTCACTACTGCTCAGTTAACGAGCCTACACTACACCAACCACCCCCTCCTCTCCTACTCCCAAAACCTAAACTTTAACCAAATCAAATTTGATAATCTTAACGGTTCCTTTAGATGGGGAAGACGAGTACCGTTAGAAGACTTGGAGGTGGGGAAGGAGGTTAGACTGGGGGGGGGGGGGAGGGATGGGGTGACCGTTTATCTCTAGCTTCTTTCAGGGGACAATTCTGCTCTCCACTACGCCCTCCCCCCACTCCACCCCCCTCCCTTTACAACCGTTCCCTACGGCTTATCGACTGTGTCATCCTATACCACCCTCCTACCCAACTCGGGAACACTGCTTAGCGCTACCTGGATCCAAACTTGTCTTCCTGTGGGTCTTTGGTAAATGTGAAGAAACATTGATACTTACTGACGCAGACAACAATTTGAATGAAATTTTAACCCAACAAAATTCTAATCACCTTTTAAATATTAAAAGGTACAAATTTCACACGAATCTTAAGGTTATTACAATTTTTGTACTTTCTTGTTGTTAACTTTTAGATTACGAGTAATAGTTTCACATAAATTTGCTTATTTTTTCCTGTTGTCCTATACCACGCGCCATGGCTGTTTGCTATGACGTTCATATCACGTGACTGGGCTAGTCCAATCAGACGGACAAACAGCCGTTGTTCTCGTTCGTCATTGGCTAACTCATGGTGACGTCACGGCAAACAGCCATTGTGCATGGTTTAGATAAGAAGAACGACCCGTCAAACCCCTCAAATGGGGTTCCCACCAAAAATGCTGAAATAATTTTCCTGAATTTTACAGGTTTTTTCCCAGGACAATTTCCGGGCCATTGATCGTAATTTTAGAACGGAAATTTGTCCACATATTTTACCCGTTTTCACTCGGTGCAAAAGAGTACGCCGATTTAGAGAACTTTCAGGTGTCAACACAAAAATATCTTTGTTGCTTTCCCTGTGTTTTCCAGGTTTTTTGTGAAAAATCGGAGAATTTCCCTTACAAGTACAGCAAATGCTCAAAGCAAGGTTTTAATATCACTCGAAGTGAAACATCGTTTTATCGCAGCGATTAGGCTTTGTCTTGCAGTTTTAACAATTTGGTCACGAGTAAACCAAACACCTGTTCTTGACTCCAGCCCTTTACCGTGTAACACACAATCCATCTCCATGTATTCCTCCTTTACCTGTAGACCAAACCTTTACATTATGACCTTTACCAAACCCTTACACAATTTCTTGCATATTAGTGCGTTATATAGGCATTTATGTTATTCTCCAAATCCTGCATCAATAAAGCTGATTCCATAAAACTAAAACAGCTCGTTCTAAACTTCACCGAAGGGAATTGATAAGGACATCACATTAGTTAGAATCATCATGTTGCGGCATGTTGTCCATTTTCCGCTTCTACTGCTACAGTCGAAAGTTTTCACTGATTCTAATTCCAAAAGAGCTATTTTCAAGAAGTCGTTAATCAGTTTTGAAGAAGAAAATTGCCTAGTTTTCCAAATTAGTTAGCTCATCTTTATGACCCCATTTTAAATAAAATAGTTTGCGTGGTCCGGGGCTCGAAATGAGCGGTATCACATCTCAAGTTGAGCCACAATTGTAGACATTTACGACACAAAATTGAAATTTGCGCAGCAGTTTAGCGATGCAACAGCACAGCGAAAAGAAATGTTGTAAGCATGTTTGAAATAGGTATGTCCCATTTACAATAAAACAATAATTTAAAACACTCTGAAGGAAATGTTAGTTTGCCACCATGGAGGGAGAACGGTGAACTTCCGTTTCGCCAAATCCCACTTCGCCAAAAAATAAGCTGATTAACAGTTTTGCCCTCAGGGGCCAGTCCCGTTTCGCTAAATCCCGTTTCGCCAAAACGAATTTGACAAAATTTTACGTACACGAAATTTAATAACTTATTTCTATGTAATAGGGCTTTAAAATACAAACATTTAACAGACACAAGCAGTGGTAGAATACGGTTAAGTCCAGTTGATTTATTAGCGTTTTGAAAACTGGCAATATAGACGGGAAAATGTGCGCTTTAAATATAATTGTTTTGTTTGGGCGTCACTACGTCAATGCCAATATTCTTTTTTTAAGAATAGTTAGTTATACACGTGATGGTTTCCAAACGGGAATTCCTGTCTTGCAGAATCCCGTTTCTCAGAATCAAAATATTCTTCAAAAATGTAACATTGCAAAAGTTAAAACGGCATGCCTAATTGTTAGTAATTTTTGATTAGTTGTGTTTTCTGATGTTATGTGTTTAGCCGCAGCGAGCGCGGCAGCGCGAGCGAGGCACGTAATTTGAAACAAATTATTTTGCAAAATGGGATTCTGCAAAACGGGTGTTTATATATAAATGTCTGACCATTATCATGTTATAAATGTTCGTGTTTAAATGTTTTAAATGTTTCGTGTGCCAAAAATTTCGTGAACGATATTTGGCGAAACGGGATTGGCCCCTGAGGCAAAATCTGTTAATCTGCTTTCTTTTTGGCGAAACGGGATTTGGCGAAACGGGACGTAACCGTGAGAACAGTCTAGTCCTATCTTACAGCGCCGTATCAAGAAAATCCAATTACAGAATCATAAATGATAGCTCTTAACCCCATAGAATTCAGCTTTTTTTTTATACTAGATGCAGTCAATGAAGTTGAAGCATTCTTTAGACAGTACACAATCTAATACAAAGCATCAGCAACTATATATGTAACACACTTAGGCTAATTCACACAGCAAACGCATCATGCACGGAGCAAACTTATCCTGCACGGAGCAAATGCAAGCAGAGGAGACGGGGCAGAGGGCACGAGGGGTTGCAAGGGGAAATGTGGGGGAGAACATGGTAAACCGGCGAACGTTACGCCGGGATACAGCTAGTGTTGTATCGGAAAAGAAAAAATCATGCAATTTACGCGCTAAACGATCACATTTTTTAGTTCGAGCTGAACCAGCAGGTAAATATAAAACGCCCTTTTGCCCGCTGAGAAAAATAATTACGCTTCGTGAAAACTACTAACCATTATTTTGCGATGGCTACGCAAGTTTTTATTTTGCGTCGCAAACACGCAACGCATTTTTTTGGGGACATTATGGTCAGAGTGAAAATCTACCACAGGCCCCATGAGCTTGGGAGAAAATGGTACGACAGTACCCTTGACAAAGAACATTCTCGCACGACAAGTATACGGGCGGCCGTTAGGTTTTAGAGGGTGCTACACATTAACAGCGTTCTCGTCCTTCTTTACACGTCCACCCCTCGTACGGCGTCTCAAGGCACCCATGAGTTCTAAGGGCACCCTCTCCACACCCCCTCACGTCCCTACACCAGCCGCCCCTGACTGCTTGGAGCGGAAATCGTCTCTTAAAATTTTAAGGCTAGCGCCATTACAGGATGAACTGCTTTGCCTAACGGCGTCGTCGGCGGCAGCGTGATGGAGACTCAGCTTAAGGTGCCTCGTCGTAAAGGGAAGAGCCAACCTCTTGTAGTTTGTTCCTGCTTTGCTTTTTCACTAGCTAGACTAAGGTACTAGCTACTCTCCGACTTCTTTTTTTCTTTTTTAGTCACTAACCTTACGAGATAAATCAGTCCCTAATTCACCGCTTTGTAAGCCACAGTCCTGCAGTGTGATAGACGGTAAACACTGGTCCAACGAACGGGGTGATGTCATTTGCTGAAGCAAGTGCCATTGTCCATAAACTGTAAATTACCAATATCAGGGCTACTGCCGGGGGTCCTGCTTTATTTACATTTCTATTTTTCATTTTTTTCACGTTTTCCGCGTACCAACTTTATTTTTTTTCACGTTTTTCATATATCTACTTTTAATTTCTTCCACATCCTTACGTACCTTCTTTTCATTTTTTTCACATTTTTCGCATACTTACTTTTTTATTTTTTTTCATATACCTACTTTTCATTTTTTTTCACATCTTTGCGTACCTTTATTTCATTTTTTCACATTTTTCGCACACCTATTTTTTATTTTCATATCACTATTGTAAGGTTTGGCGGTAGCGTTCCATTCGAACACCTAATAACAGTCATTATCCAATTACCTGCAATTAAGGATAATTACCGCATTTGAGAAGCAAGGAGAATTTGGAAACATTGGCCAAGCCATCGAACGCCAAATAAAGCAACAAGTTTACCATAAGAACTGACATTCCATTCTTGGGTAAAGCTGTATCCGATTGAGTGGCGCGAAAACAGACTATATTACCTAGAACGTTTTGGCGCCAAAGGACAGACACTCGCAAAAGGTTGCTACAAGCGGCGGAGATGCTCTTTGCCAGCTTGTGGGACAAATTCGTTTGTTCGATGTCCCGTTGTAAAAATTCATGTTTGTAAATATCGATGAAGGAGAAGAAGTAAATTCAATTATTTTTTGTAATTGAGGGTCGACTATTGAATTTATACTATATTTCTTTCTTATTAACATATCATTTATCTCACAACTGTTTCGCAATTCTTTTCTTATTTTACTAGAGAATTTTTGTGACTTTTTTCTGTTTTTTTCCCCGTTTTCAGGATATCTTTTTAAACCTTTTTATAAAAATAACATAATATCTATGTAATTGTTCTGCTCGGGCCCAAAATTACAGCATGCAAGTTGATTGTTTATACTTGAGTGTGCGGTTTTCACACCACCACTCGTAATTTTCACATTTTAATCATAGTTTTCAAATTTTCTTTTGCTATTAACAAATTTTCACATTTTCACATTTTTTTTCACACAGGCAGCATCCCCGCAACACGGCGGCTGTGTTGGCCTAGTAGGGTGAAAGCGATCAACGTATTTGTTTCGCAGTGAAGCAATTTGAGATCAGACAATAAAAAGTAAAACGGGACCCTGGAAAAGTCAGTGTTTGTTCACAAAAGACGAAGCTATGTTCGAGACTTTCGCTAGTGTGTCGCTGCCAAGTAACAGTAAATCATCCGATTGTAGACATCCGATTGTTAAAATATTGATATTGCTAAAAAAAAAA
>JAHWFP010029157.1:0-20934 GCA_023313725.1 Lithobius niger
CCTTCTACTCGTCGACATTGCCCTGTCATCCGCAAACAACCTAAAACGTCTACAAACGACACGGACTCTGAAATCAACCGATCCATGAGTCCGAAACACTCTTCCGTGTGTTAATACCGACACTTGCTCCTCACCTTGACGTTTTCGAGAAAACCGAATCCGCAAAGCAAGCCACGACTTGAATCCGCCCGTTCTTGAAAGCCAACCTCCGTCCCCCGGATGATTGGCACAAAACTACGGCGTGATCAACCCCCTGCCGCCCGAACGACACTGCCGCCTGCCAGCAGCAAAACCAGCAGCCCTTTCGGACTGACGCTCAACGCTCCCAACAGAAGGGCACCGCCACCCCCGACCGAAGGAGCCGAGTCTCATCTCCCGGGGACAGAAGCATCTACCGCAAAGCCACAATGAAGCCTTGTGCCTAACTGGTGTCCCTGTCGGGGCCAGATTACGCCATTATTCCCCAGCCTGGCAAGAATTGGCCTCCAACCGGGAAATCCTATTGACAATACAACACGACTTTCGTCCAACGTCCCTACATCAACCGCCGCTATCGCCATCTTCCCCATGGGGCTTCTCACCCCGAACGACAACGTCCCTGGCGCACAAAGTATCGGAAACTACTGCATTAAAAAAAAACAAACAAAAACCCAGATTAGTTAGAAATTAGTTTAAACTTTTAGTTATGTTAGATATTGGAAGGAGGACACTCTGATGAAGTAAATTTGAGAATAAAGACATTGTTTTTATCGCTAAACTAAATCCAGATTTTGCACGTCAATGATCGATAGCATAGGCCTAAATGTGGGACTTTACTGTGATTACAAATGCTTCTGTGAATCAAATTGGATTAAATGTTGATTATAGTGGCAGACGCTACGACGGGAGAGGTGCTTAGAGAGTCCCCGATATCTGGTGTACTTTTGGTGAAGTCATTATTATTCTTGGGTGGCCGTTTTTACTTTTGCGATAAAAATAAGCACAATCGCTACTGACCGCGCCGTGGGGAATAGAGATTCATCGTCCTAGCTAATAGAGTTTACTAGTAATAATTAACTGGTATCACTGCCACCACGGTGGGTTACGTTAAAAGCTACCCGAGTCTAAATAAAAGTGGTTTTCAAGTTATTTAACTCGAGCAATTAATCGCACTAGAAAGCAACTGACGTTTTATAAACTTTTGGTTTTATTAAAAGGGCAGTAAATATAAAAACAGTAATACATTTTCATCTAGTTTACAACAAAAAAGCTTTATGTAAAAGCAACCTTTGAATTTACATTTTAAAATTCAACCATAAGAACTTGCATGAAGTTTCAGCAAAATTTAGATGAGAAAAGTTGTCCTTGAGTTTCGCGAAACTCTCCGAGTACCCTCGGTTACAAAATAGTCCTAAGTTATGTTTGTAATGACTGCACAAAGGATCAAACTTTTGGCACAAAGAATTTTTTATGTTTGGGTCACCACCATTGAAGGACTCTGCTTCAGTAAACGAAAAAAGAATCTTAAGTGATCCTTGGTTTACATTTAATGTTTAAATGGAAACACGGTGAAATAAAAGCTGGTTTTTAGGAAGGGACCGTGAATCCTTAAGTTATGGGGGGTGGGGACCAGAAATGCCGATGGCTTAAACTCCCATAATCACATTCAAAAGATAAGAGAACTATAAATTCTGAAATCGGCGTTTGAAAATTAAACTTTCAAGCTAAACTAAGTTACATATGACTGGCATGGCAACCTTCGGACCGTGACATCTCCACTCCCGACCGGTGTAGCTACCTCTAGACTTTTAGATTTCTGAGCTGTGCTAAAGTGTGAGAGCTCCCTGGCCTTTTTATCCTAGCCAGTCGGCTCCAACTCTTCCCAGAGCGGACGCATAGGAGAGCTAGCCACCTGTGATTGGCTGCAGGCCTGGAGAACAATGGAAAATGGGAGGTGCAGGCCATTTGAGTGACAGATCGCTTGGAAACTTCTGAAGGATACAAGGCGTTTAAAGAAGTTGCAATTTGAGTTTTAAATCGATTAAAAAAGTGAAAATTCTTTTAAATTAAACTGTTTTGAACTGTAAATATTCGTAGAATTGCTCAGATTGAAAAGGCAATTTTATAGAAGAATAAGCTAGTTCTCCAGCATATCCTCTCTAGCGGTTGTACCGTTGGGTTAACGCCGACCCCTGAAAAATATATATAACCAACCCCAGCACCTCTTCTCACCTTCTCGTCACTTCCGGTCCGTCTTCATTCACTTCCGCTCTCTCTGTTTCATGACTTTTGACATCGGCGCCGACCCTTGCGCTATTTAGTTAGTGTTTTTTTTTCTTTTTCAAACGATTTTTGAGGAAAGTTTGTAATAATGAGTTACCATGCCTTCATTATTTTGTTTAACTACGAGTTTTCTATATTGTTTATGAGAAAGATTGAGATGTCGGGGTGACTATGACTTTTTGTTTGTTTGTTGCATGCGCGTCTGGTTTGCCGACGGCGTTTTGGTTAGGCCTAAGCCACGTAAATGTGGCTTAACGAATGTTTGGTTCATGGTCTCGAAACTTGTGTGTGAATTCAAGTTGTTTACATATCAGTGTGATATGTTTAAAAAAGGGGGCACATTGCCCGTGAAGTGTTTTTAAGCCGAATGGACTACAGGTTCGCGGAATTAGGCTTACGGCTGAGCGGCCTTCGGGTCGTTTTGGTTTTCTGACCGTTTGGAATTCGCCGGTGTGCGTTGGGTGTTTCGTTTGGACCTGAAGTTCAGGTAGATTTTCTGACTGTTGTCAGTTTAGGCTTTTGTGATGGTTAATTAGGTATTAAAATTTATTTTTTGCGGTCTAGGCCGGTGCTTGCTTGCAACGGATAACAGAACTCGGACATTGATTTAAAATGGCGATTAAAAAATGGAGATTAAAAAATATTGTCGAGGTCTAGCAGAGGACTGCTTGTGTCGTGGAACGGCGGTTAAAAAGGGCGGTGATTAATTATAGGAAAGGTTGTGTCTCTGTACGTAGAAGTGACTTTTTTCGGAATATAGAGGACGGTTACGGTTTTTGCTTGCGCCATTGTGTAGGGCCTGCGGCCTTTTGCAGTGAACTGTGTGGTGAATTGGTGATTGTCTCAACATTTTTATTTTTAGAATTATTTTATTTAAAAATTGTTTTGTGTGTGCGTAGACACGCACATAGTTGGTTTTTCCACTGGACGTGGTTTAATTGCCCGTGGAAGCATTGGTCACAATGGTCCTTGTAGCTGAGAAGCTTGTTTGAAGCACACTGAAGGTTTTCGGTTATGGCAGTGGCCTAGGAGGCTTGCAGTGCATCCATCAGGAAACGGTTGGTTTCCGATAAAGGGCATCTCTGGTGTTTTTTGGTTGGGACGCTCTCAGAGGTCCTATAATCGAGCAAATAGCTGGCTTTGTAGAGGTACTTTGGTTCTTGGTGGTGTAAAGGGGCTCAGACAAGGACCTTGATGCTAGGGCTGGTTGAGCCTTGAGATCCTGGCCATAGAGCCTGGAAAAATCTTTTGGCCGTAGAGCCTTCAGAAATTAGGCCATAGAGCCTTCAGAAATTTGGGCCGTAAAGCCTTCAGAAATTAGATCATAGAGCCGTGAGAAATTTAGGCCATAGAGCCGTGAGAAGCTTAGGCCTTAGAGCCATGAGAAGCTTAGGCCGTAGAGCCGTGAGAAGCTTAGGCCGTAGTGCCATGAGAAGCTTAGGCCGTAGTGCCGTGAGAAGCTTAGGCCGTAGAGCCGTGAGAAATTCAGGCCGTAGAGCCGTGAGAAATTCAGACCATAGGAACGTGAGCAATTTGGGCCATAAACCATGAGAAATTCAGGCCATAGGGACTTAAATGGTTGGCCGTAGAACCTTGAATGGTTGGCCGTAGGACCTTGAAAATTGTTGGCCGTAGAGCCTTGAGACTTGTCGGCCGTAGAGCCTTGAGACTTGTCGGCCATAGGGCTTGGCGAAATTTTTGGGCATTGAGACTTGCGAAAATTTGTTGGCCTTTGACCCTACCATGATTTTGGCCATGGAGCTGTACAAGATTTTGTCCGTTGAGCCTTGCGAGAGTTAGCCATACCACCGTGTGATATTTTGCCGGTAGGGCCTTGTGATAATGTGACCAGTAGAGCTTGGTAATGAGTGAAAAGGAACTGGTTATGAATTTTGCCTGTGGAGCCAGGATGGCCAGTTGTGCCTAGGAGAGAAGTATGCCGATGCTGTTGGGTATCATTAATATTATGGTTGGTTGATTAACCTATTCTGAGTATTACAAATCTACTTCTACTGCTGGTTAGGTCTTAGAGGTATGTTTTTTGGCCGGTGCGTCCTGGAGGGGAGAAGGTTGGATGGTGAGGTCCTGATATGTCAGTTGGCCTGTGGAGTCTTGAGTTGAGTTGACCAGTGAAGCCTTGAAGTGTGAGTGGACATGTGTGGCCTTGAAATGGGAATTGGCAGGTGAGGCCGTGGTGTGCAGGTTGGCCTGTGAATCCTTGGCGTGTAAGTTTGGCCTGTGCAGCATGGCGGTGCTTTTGGCCCGGGAGACGAGGCTGTGGAATTGGGATGTGAAACTTGCCATGAGGTGGATTTGTGGCAGGGGCTGCCTTGGTGTGTGGTTTTTTGGCCGGTAAAACCTGCCTCGAGATGTGGTTTTTGGGCCTGGGTGGCTTGGTGTGAGGGTGCTGTTGGATAAGAAGGGCCTATGAAGTTTTATACGTGTTTGTGATAGGTGGGACCGTTAGTGTGTGAAGTTGGCCTGAGCGGCCGTTGGTGGGTACGGTTGGCCTATTCTGCCTTTTTTGTTAGGTGGAATGGCCTGGGCGGACTTTGGTGTGCGTGATGGCTGTGTAGCCTTTGGTACGAGAGAAAGCTTCATTGCCTTGAGTATGAGAGAGGGCTGTGTAGCCGTTGGTGTGAGAGCTGGCCGTGCGGAGTGAAGTTGGTCAGGGGGGCCCCTAGGGCATGGAATGGGCCGTGGGACTGGACTGGGTGCAGAATTTGGCCTTGTTGGGTGCAGGACAGCTTAGGTCTTGATGCATGACTTGAATGTGGTGTTTCAGTTAGATATGGCCTGGGAGCAGGTCCGGCTTGTAAAGTCTGATGAATCTGACTGATGGAGCCTTCGGTGTGACCTTGGCTGCACTCTGCTGCAAGTGGCTGGTCGTCATGGTAGATGGTCAGGTTGACCTTGGTTGTGTTACGAATGGTATTGGCTGGACAATAGCCGGAATTTTTCCGTAGGATGTGGGTCAGGAAAATTGACAGTTGATTTGCGGGTTGTGTTGTCAACGGGCTCGGACCACTCCGTTTGGTGCCGTGTTGTGGTGAGTGCCAGGGGCTCCTGGTACTCTAATGGCATGCTCTTGACCTGGGCGGCGGTTTAGAATGGTCCAGACTGTTTCCTGGGAGCCAGGTTTGTGGTTCGGCAGGGCATCCGACGCACGGTAAGATTTTTTTGTCCAGTGTCTAAAACAGTGGGGCAAGGTGGCCTGATGGTTAGCATGACCGTCTCCTGTTCCAGAGGTCCCGGGTTCGAATCTGGCCTCAGCCACCCTTGGCATTTTCGGGAAGAGAAGGGCCCTGTGATGTCTCCTGCTCATGGCTATTGTGGCATGTAAAAGCACCTAGGATTTCCGATAGGATTTATCTAACAAAATTGACCCTCTCTCCTTCTGGCACCATGACTAACGCTGGCTGCACGTCAAAAAGCTACAGTGTCTAAAACAAGAGCGACGCATGGCCTGCCTATAAGGTGAGAGGGATTAGCATCTCCGTGTCAGCCGACACGATCATGACTACGTTGTTATGTGGTCTCGTTTAATTCAGCTTCGTCGCTAAAATGTAGATTATTTAATTTTGCATCGCTAAAGTTTAAATTTGTGGTGCAAATTGTGATGTGATACCGCTCATTTCGAGCCCTGTAGTGGGGTGCGAGTTGTCTTGGTGCCGGTAGGCAGTGTGTTTGGTTGGAGTGCCGATGGTCGTGGAAGGGACAGGTTGTGGATGCTGGGCATAACTTGCTGCCACGGTAGGAATGCTTGTTCGTGTGGTTCGTGGTGGGTCGTGGTTTGAACACTTGCTTACGATCAGTCTACCCAACAGTACAACCGCTACAGAGGATACGCTGGAGAATTAGTAAATTCTACCAAAAAACTTTCCTAGTTTTTGTAGTAGAATTGAAATTCTCTAAGTATCCGAAAGTGTGGTTCTACCATGGGAGCTCGCCCACCTCCCTTGCGCAAGGTGTGGGCCTTTGTCAAAGTGGTGAAACGGAGAGAGCGGACGTGAATGGAGACGACGGACCGGAAGTGACGAGAAGGCGTGAAGAGGTGCTGGGATTGGTTATATTTTTTTTCAGGGGTCGGCGGCAAAAGGCGTTAACCGAACGGTAGAACCGCACGATCGAATACTTAGAGAATTCCAATTCTCCTACAAAAACTAGGTAAGTTTTCTGGTAGAATTTACTAATTTTTTAGTCACTGGGAAGGTAGCAAGGTAATTTTTGGTAGAGAATTACGTTTTACAAGATACATTTTGGATCCGGTAAAATACGATAAAATAAAGGTTGAGCTCCGGTAGTGCTCATAAGAATAATTTACGCTAATAAATGCTTTTAAGCATCAAAGAAAAATGTTAAATAATCCATCTTGTGATGTGCTATAACGCATTATATAAATTTGAAATTGTTTGCAGCCGCAGACAACGTTTAAAAGTGGTCGGACATTCTTCATGGATATTCAAAATCGTCACCTTGAATATAAATAAAAAATATCGAACGTAGGTGTTGTTCCATTACATATATGTGAGGTTAAATGCCAATTGTCAGCCCCTCCTAAAACAACACTAAAAGAAATTTCTTTATGCATGAAAGAAATTCAAAATTACAAATGTACAATTGTCAAAAAATAACAACTTGAGTGCTGCGTGCAGTGCGGCGATTTTTGAAGTGATTTTCAAAAGCTTGTAGAAATTTATTTCGGATGAAATTCAAACTTCTGTCGGTGCAGAGGTGGAGATGATGTGTTGGTCTATTAATCGGTGCAAACAGAAGTTGATTTGGTCCATTTTTCAGGGAGTTGATCTTATTTAAGTACAGAAGTCTTTTGGAAGCCTCAGTAGCACTAGCGAGTGCCATTGAAGAAATTGTTTGTTGCGAAGACGAATTGCAGCTCTTAGGTTTTTGATTGTTGGTGTCCAACCTTCACCAATGTCGGTTGTCACTCGCCAAATGGCGAGGGAAATTCAGCAGTTGGCGACTTGATTTTTAGCCCTACTGGCCATAACGGCGACTGATTAACAAACCCTGACGCTGAAATTGTCATATCTCGGGAACCGTACTAGCTTGAAACAAGCGTTTTGCCTCGTTCGGAGCAGAATTACAATGGCTACCCAACCGAGGATTTGATTTTTTTACTAGCCTCTTTACCTGATTTAGATTATTTAGTGTTTTGATTTAGCGAGTTAGATTATTGAAAACAATGTTTAAACATTAAGTAGCAACACACCTGCTAAAACTACTTTTCTACATGGCGAGTGAGTAATAAACAATGGCTAGTGAATTTAAATATCTTCTGGCCAAATGGCGAGCGCCACACAATTCACATTCGTGAAGGTTTTTGTTGTCAAGGTGGCCTGACCAAACCGTTGAAACACGAGGCTTCGTTACATGGTTTTGTTGAATTGATGAAGCTTTTGTTAATTTTACTGCATAAAAACCAAAATTTAAAGGGATAAAACATTGACTTTGGTAGACGTTTGAAGCTTTTTGTCAATTTCATGCAGAAACATGGCGATGGGGGGAGGGGGGGTGGTAACAATGCCAGGGCATTTAATAGGTGATTTATGGTAGTATTGTCTAATTGCAGAGGAAGAGAATAACTTTTTCTCCATCTTTTTTTTTATTTACTTTATTTATTTTTTTTTAAAGCCCTAATTGTTTGGATGTTTAGATTACAGAAGTTTTACCAGTACACAAATATTTTTTTATGGTTTTTTTTTTCTGCGTTACTTCGTGTTACGCTTTTACAGGAAAGGGTATCTCAGCTTGATGTGGAGAACACTGCGCTTGCAAGGGCTGCTGGTTGCATTAGTCTACAACGAGAATGCGAGAAAGAAATGGACGAATCCCATTCTGAATCCGACATCTTAAAGGAACGAATTGGCCAGTTAAAAGACATGCTGGAAACTGCCAACCAGAAGTTGGAAAAGCCTGTTGATGGTAAATATAGGTTTCAGCTTCTTATGTAGAAATCACTGAAAAATACTTTCGATTTCAAACTACAAAAATGCACTCGGTATTTAGCAAATTTTTGATAGGTTTAATAGTCTGTTTGGTGCTATTTACGGTCTCTATCTTCTTCCTCCTTATATGTGCTTGCCTCTATCTTACATTATTACTAGTGCTCATGCTTTGTAAAACGTGCGGAAAATGTTGTCAACTTTATTCATTTGGTGACGCCTGTTTAGCGCTCGTAAGCCCATCAAAAATTCTCTAAATATAGAGTTTATTTTTATAGTTTAAATATGAGCTTATTTTTTTGGTGATTTCTTGATATTGAATATTCAAATTAAAACGTTGGTTCACTTTTTCTGTTATGTATACATCGAATTCCCAAATTTAATACTTTGATCACAAAATTGGAAACAGAGCCATGACTTAGGGGTGCGGCTCTGAGACTGTTTTGTTAGACAAATATGTTAAAATCTGGGGTCGCAGCGTTCCTATTTACCTACTTATTTTTTTGGGATTGTTGTTTGAATTGAATAGTATTTTATTAAAATATAACTGAAAAACTTTGTAAAACACATTCGTTAAACAATTTATTTTTAGAGAAATGTGTTAAGTTTCTTATTTTCTTCCCAACGTGTCATGTTTTCAGCTCTCTTGTTTTCTTGAAAGCTTGACTGTCGCTTGGTGGCACCAGTGGTTGGATTTCTCTTTTTCACCACCGCCCACTCGTGTGACAGAAAAAAGAGCTCATCCATGTGCTCGGCTAGCAAGTGGCTGTTGCAATATTAAGGCTAACTTTTAACCATTTCTCACTTCTCCTTAGAATTCTCCTCGCTGTGTTAACTAGTTGGGATGTCTCTTTGCATTCCGTCCCCTTGCAACTCCTCATTTGCATCAAATTACCCATTAATTAATGCAAATAATACCAAAACTTCGCGACCGTTGTGTCACTTCCGGTACCCTGCATCCTTTCTCGCGCCTGACCACCACTGTCTCTTTTGCCGTGTCCACGGCTAGTCATACTTTACAAGGGCAAAACGAATACGGTTAGAAGTCATATTTTGGTAGCGGGAAACAAAGTGTTTTCGCATGGAAACACAGTTATGTTTACGTAGATGGCAGCTTGGACTATACCTACGGAAGATAACTCCAGATCACAAGCGATGCGAGTCGATTTACCGGCGGATGGCGGGAGCACTGAGCGGTTTGTTTTGATTCGGAAAAGACGGCGTCAGGCGTGGTTCAAGATTGCGGCACCGTTAGGTCTAACTAAGAGGTAAGTGATGTAGGCCCGACCCAGACTCCGAGAATCTTGCAACAACACTTGTAACTTGCCCTTTACTTCCTCAAATTTTCGTCCCATTTCCTCAAATCTCGAATTTACCTATTTTTTTATCTTTTTGGGTAGGAGGGAATCCATTGTTTCATAGTAAAAATTATTTGACAACTTCAGTCTATTTATTCAAAGGAAATTTTCGGCTTTTCAGAACACAAACGATCTACAACCTTGGAAACTTTATAAAATTTTAGTAGTTCTTGGCGATCTTTTTTGTATTTTTTTGTTTTATTGTATTAGCTGTCTTTAGGGCTTCTTAACTTTCTCGCCACCACGATTTCCTCAATTTTCCCTCTATCCTCAGTAACCAGGTTACAAGGTTACGTAATATTCTCGAACCCCGGCCCGACCGTTCCTTGCGGAAGTTTGGCAGAGTGAATGCTGGCCTGCGGGCGATATTAGGTAAGATAAATAGAGTGCATTTGAAAGGTGTTGCGTAAAATAAGAACGCAACTATAATTTCCGGAGCGAACAAAATTTCTGTCTTGAAAACGACGACAGGCCAGGCAGATGTCCGAGCTGTTGTGATTATGGGCCGGGCAGGGATCCGAGCCGTGACGATAGTGGGCCGGGTAGGTGTCCAAGCAATGACGATGATGGGCCAGGCAGGTGTCCGAGCCGTAAAATCCATTCGAGGGACAGGAGATCGCCATCAGGGGGATGATCGGGATTGTGAGTCGTCTCTTAATAGAAGGCGGCTTGTGCCGCGGTTGGGTAACTCTGCTCGAGGTGGTGATGGTGTTGAGTACAAATGTGTGTATGGCAATAAACCGGAAATGTTTGGCAACCATGTGAACCGGTGGAAAATTTGCAAGAATAGCCACATGTCCGTTCTATAGGGGACAGACCCAGCGATCTGGTTGGTGACCGAGCGTGTGTGGCGGTCATGGAAACTTCTTTCATCACCAAGTCAAGTCTCCTCAATGGGGCAACAGCTCTGTCATTCAGCCTCTTTAAAAGCCCACACCAGTCTCAATGACTCAGCCATCGTCGCAAGTAAACTTCTTTCATCACTAAGTCAAGCCTCCTCAATGGGGCAGTGGCTCTTTTGTTCCAGCCTCTTTCGGAGACCATTCCGTCCCCTTCGCCCAAACACTCAAGGACAGCCAGCACCTGACCCCTCATGAACCATCCCACCAACAAAAAGAAACCAAGACCAACATGAACATTAATCATCCATTTCTATCTTCCATCCTCATCCTCGAGTCTACACCCGAAGATCTGAAACCTTCACGCCAGGGAAGAGCACATACCAGCATCAGTCATGGTTTTGCCGTGCCTTTTCCTGTAATACCGCGGCCACATGGAAAACCCACAGGCCTCGGGTCTGCCAGATCACCATGAATGCTCCTCGGCCAAATCCTCACAATCAACTCGTCCACAACTGGTCAATTCACCGTAGAAAGGCACCTGTTCGCATTACCAGCAACAGCCCTTCCTAATTACCTAAACTCCACCCCTTTCGTCATCTAGCCTATTTTCACCTGTCTAATCATGGACATTATCTGGCTGGCCCTTTCACAAAAGCGCCGTCATACGCCACTAACTCCATCATAACCCGTCTTCAACGACACCACAACACCAGCCCTCCCGACTTATTTTGCCACAATTAACAGGAACAACATGGCCTTCTGCTCCTCATCGTAACCCTCCTTGTTTTTGCACCAGAACAAAATAGTAGGACACAGAATGAAAGAAATTTGAAGTCCTCCCTCACAACACACATTTCAGACCATTAATAACCAACACCAGGGCAAACAACACGTTTTGGACCATTAAGAACCAACACCAGACCAAACAACGCATTGTCACGTCACATCGTCAGGCTGCTTCATGACGTACAGGTCCCTCGACCTCGACCCTTGCATTCCGGTCCGGATGGCAATCCTGGAACCTCACCACCATCACCAACAGGAACACCACAACCAACATTATTGACGTTCCTCTTTACTTGAAACTCCAATTAGAATCTTGGCAAATCCACAGGCAAATCCACAAGTAACAACAGGCACTTCACTTTCGTCTGACCAACTTGGCTCTCTAGTCAAATGACCCTCCCCCCTCCCCTCCCGACACTTTACGCACCACCATCCCCCTCCCTCTTTATTTTTGGCTCAGCCCCTTTCGTAAGGCTCTTTATTCCCCTCCAAAATTTTTTAGACCCAAATGTACTTTTAATTTTTTTTTTAAATACATCACAATACCCAACATTTGCATTCAAGGAGTCTGCAACTCTGGGGGTGCCAGCTCGTAATCTTAGGGTGCCCGTCAAGGTGGTGGCGACCGCCAGTTTTGACGAGGTCTACTGTAAATGCTGCAATTTACAGGTAATGTCTATTTCCTAATGGCACATAGAAACTGGAAATTGCTGGCCCCTCAGCAGGGCCGGCTAAATGTTGTTTCTATTGTCTAAATGGAAATGTACATTACCTGTACCCACCCTACTTCCCCTCTTGAGTCACCACCATGACGAATTGAGAGGAATAAAATAATGGAAGGGGTGCGCGTGCATACTTGGGTAACCAAGCTGACTGCTACACACAACCTAAAAACCTGTAGGGAAAGACAGCATTCTGGAAAGGAATGCTCAAATTTACAGCTAGTGTATATATCCGTTTCGGTAATAGAAACAAAATTAGCTTGCGTGGTTGATGGGCCGGCAACTTCCTGTTTATGTTTTTTATTATGTCTTTGCCGTGTTTGTTATTGTAACTTAAAATTAGTTTGTGATTCTAACTCTGCTAACACTTACAATTTTCAGGTCAGATTTTCATGTTTTAAAAACGTAACTTTAAAATGGCATGTGCTATTGATTTTTAGTTAATACTACTGACAAGCTCTCATTGAAGGAATCAATTTAGTATATGTGAATGTCAAAATCTGTCTGTAATTGTCGTAGATACCACATTTTGACCGGAATCAAATTTTTAGGCTGATCAGGGTTCGCGTATAAACTGCAAACTCAGCTCAGACAATGTTTGATGCACCTGTGCTCTATATTCAGAACCTAAAGTACTTCAGTTTCTAATTTTTTTTAGGCACCATCATATTTAATTTTCACTGGTAATAAGTTTATATTTCCCATAAGCGTCAGGGTTTTAGTGTTGTTGGAGCCGTTAGCCTTAACGTTTGGGGTCCACAAATCTAGTCACAGCATATTGAACGTATGTAACAAAGCTGTGTTCGAGATTGCTTTTATCACGCAGCATGGTGTTCAGAGTTTGTTGCCATGGTCAAGAGGAATTTAAAACTATTACATGAAGACGCTTTAATAATTTATAAGGCTGTACCAATACCAGCTTAACCAATCTGATACCGACCCAGTTTTAAAAGTTTTGCCCGTACCGAGCAGATACCCAAAATGTAATCCAATTTTTTATCAATGGTATAGCTAATTTTTCAAAAGTCCAATAATTATTAAAATAAAAAATTGTTAAAATAGTAACCAACAATTACTATTTGCTCAGTGATATCCTGAGCAAAACACCACGAACCTCAAGTTATAATCTTGAACGGTTATCAATTTATCAATATTTCAGCAAAAGGTGCCGATATCGGTCCAATACCATAAATATCGGCAACTGCTCCGATCCAGTATCGATATCGGTTCAGCCTTAATAATTTGCACTGTGGTATAAACGTATTGTCTGCGTTTTGTTTCGTATAAACAGCTTCATCGCCCTACGATTATTTAGGTATAAAAATGAGATTCCCTTAGCCAATCTAAACTGCAGTTTTAGTCCCCATGTTGAAGATTATTCTCCGAGCATTCTTTTCAAATGAAGCAAATATGTGTCATTAATGTAATCCGTTTGGTTTTTTTTTGGTTGCTTTAAAAGATTTGTGTAGTTTATGAGCTTCTGAAGCGCCACCTTATGAGGCTGACTAGAAGTGTGATGTAAAGAAGTGTTCGTTGCGAGCCAGTGAGCCACAATGGGAAACCAGTAATTTCCAGTAAATTCCAGTGAGTTAAATTTGTTTGCATCCTTTCTTAAATGCAGCGCACGGGTTTTCAGTAAGGATAATGAAAACAAATCACTACATTGGAAACGAAGTTATGAACTCGCATGTTCCTGCAATTCAACCATTTGCTTTGAAAACGTCACACCGCTTACTATGAAAATTCATCTTAACAATACGTTGAAGAAATCACTGTAGGCACGCTTGTTTTCATAAAGTCAAAATATGAAGTGATATCTTGACTTCATGAAAATAAGCGTGTCTACAGTGATTTCTCCAACCATTTAGGAACAAGGGTAAAATCAAGGTGAGCGGTGGGAACAATGGCTTTGATCCTACACGTACTGTGCAGGCAGTGCTGTTCAAAATGGTCAAAATATTTTTTTTGTAATATGTGGCCGTGCAGGATCTGCAGAAGATCTATGAAACGTTCACTTTCACAAACGATGCTGGAGGTACAATTGTGCCAACCTACGATGTGGTAGTGACAAAAGTAAACACTTATTTAAAGCCAAACGTAACAAAACTTTTGAACGCCATGTATTTATTAGGCGACGCAGAAAGTTTATGAAACTTACGATTTTGTCATGCGATAAAGGCAATGTGGTTTACACTGCAGTATGGTGATAACACTGAAGAGTGCTTAAAAGATCAATTTATTGGGGGACGTACAGATCAAAAGTTGTACCGCCAACTTTTGTGTCGCCCAGATTTTGCGCTTGATGACATAATCGCAGCAGTGCGGCTCACTGAAATATCGCCCAGGCAAGCTTCAAAAAGGATTCTACTGCAAGTGAAAGTGCCACCGACTCTTAATTGAATTATGTATCATGTGGAGTGAGGCTGAAATATGGAAATAACAAAAGGGTGCCAGAACAAACTAAACAACACGTTTTACAGATGCGGCTGTGAAAGACATGTGGGAAAGTGTGCCGGATGTGCGGGAAAGAGGGACTCCTAGCAGCAATGTGCAACACGAAAAACCGAAAGTAATCCAAGTTAACCCAAAAATGAAAGACAAGCAAACGACGCAGCATAGCAAAGTGGCAAAGCGCCCAACCAAAAGAGTAAACTGGGTTCAACATGAAGTACTATTTTTCACAGTCAAAGTAAAATGACAGAAGTGAGGTTTTCACTCACCAGGTTAAGTTGTAGTTTGAAATAGTTTGAAAATTTACTACCACAATCTGAACAGAAAAAAAACAAGATAGGTCTACTAGATTTCTTAATTTCAAACAGAACTTAAAATAAAAGGCCTGGTCATCGGGTGGCTTTTTGGATGTGTAAGTACCGAGAACAACTACATTTTTTTTTCCCGTTGCCTCCTGTAAGAGCAAGTGTGCTCACCCCCTTAAAAATGTGCAAGGCAGGTCACAAATACAAAATAGTGAAGTTATTGACATCCTCTTAAATCTATGTGAAATCAACCTATTTTCCAATGTGATTCACGATCAGGAACTCCCATACGTTTGCGCTGATATTTTCCGGAAGTTTGCTCCGGGCTGTAAGTTAGCGGTTGGACTTAACGGCCACTGGACAGAACTTGGGTTAAAAAGTGCGTATGTTGGATTGTCATGGGGCTTCCCTAGCTCCCTGTGGGGTTACTCCTTGCTGCCCATGACCTTGTAGTGCGAGCTCCGGAGTGGGCGCACTTAGTCATTCTCGCCAAAGAGTAATGGAGGCAGGATGCAGGAAGGCAGCCAACTGGAGCATGAAGCTGCCATGACCCAACCCAGAAGACCTGTATCAACCATGCTGACTTGGAATAAAGTAGAGTATCTGTGGCAAGAGTGTGAGTAATTGACCCCGAACTGTGTGAAAGTAAACCCGAGGCAAGTCCAGCTTCTACCCCCAGGCAGCTGCATTACCACATCTTGGTGTCCGAACAGGGACTAGAACCCTGGATTCTTAGGCGATTTAAAGTAGATGAATAATCTCTTCACTGTGTAATGCGAAATGTGTACTTTTATTGGAATTGGTTCTTAATTAAGTGGTTTATTTATTCCGGTTTTTATGGGCTTGGTTTTTGCATTTAAAGGTATTCACAACAGCAAAAAAATTACCAATCCAGGGTCAGACAACTAGACAACCTATGAAAGTATGTTGATCGTATCGACGGAGAAATGTCGGGCACGATAGTCGTAATTCAGTGTGTAGTTTCTAGTCGTCGGCAGAAAATTTCTACTACCTGTAAATTTGATTGCATTGAGTTCCTGAGTGCTCTTTAGTTGCTTGAGGTTTTTTCGCTCTCCAGATACGACCAGTGCGCAACCCTACTGCGCATGCGTCAATGCACAGCCCTCCTATAAAACGTGACCGGCGCGCCGGTCGGACATCACTTTCCTCAAGCTCTCGTCGAAGACGGATCGCCTCTCCAGCTGCATCAGCCCACCGAAAGTGCCCGAAGTTCCCCGAAAGTCTCCAAGCCACCGAACACAATCAAGCAAAGATGACCTTCCCCAAAACCTTCACCGCAAGTTCAAGGGAAGACAACCTTCACCATCAGGCAAGCCTTCGCCGAACGTTCAACCTTCGCCAAACACAAGCAAGCCTTCGCCGAACATAGCAAGCCTCTGCCGAACGCACAACCTTCGGCGAACGCAAGCAAGCCTTCGCCGAACGTAAGCAAGCCTTCGCCGAACGCACAACCTTCGCCGAACATAAGCAAGCCTTCGCCGAACGCACAACCTTCGCCGAACGTACAACCTTCACAGAACATTCGCCGAACGCAATCAAGCCTTCGCCGATTACAGGCAAAACTTTCGTCAAGAACATAGCCCAACAAAAACAAGCACCTCGTTCGCCGAACGCACAGCCCTTGACTCAGTCGCAATGGATCCTTCCGTTCGACCTATTTCAACACCTCCGGCCAGCCCTGTCCCTGTAAACCCCAACATCGTTGTCTTACCATCGCCCACACAACCATCAACGTCTGCTGCCCACTCATCTCTACAGCTTCACCCGTTCCATGTGGCCAACGTCTACGATCATCAACTACTTCTTTCCCTGAACCATGATCACAGACCCTTGGACCTCTCATCTGCTGCTTCACGCCAACCAAGTCATCGCCGGGATGTACTTTCCCCAGATGAAGTCCCCAGTAAGAAAAGACGCACTTCCTCTTCGCTCAACCTTCAGACCTTGCTCAATGCTGTCCTGCATCCTGATGACGGTCTTGACTCAGCTGCTGTACTCGCCGCACACCAACGCAATCAACCACAAGTAAACTTCGAGCGTCAACCACTCGATCCATACGATGACTCCTTTCAAGGCGACACTGATTCCCCAGCCATCCCGATTTTTGACCTTCTCAAAGCTGTGGAAGCCATCGTCCCTGACAACTTCCTCTACAAGCCTGAGCCGACCCCCCCCCCCTTCCAAGGTAAACCGAGGACTTACAACAGGTTTCGGCTTTGGACTAAGGGAAAGAAACAACAAGCAACGTGCACAAATCAGCCAATCCACCACACTTCTCACCACCTTACTCAGGACCGGTGGATCCTTATTAGGCAAAGGAGAACCCTTGGAACTAGACAAAGAACCGCCGCGCCTTCGCCCGGGCCGTGAATCCTGGTTCTCAATCCTCCGGCGATGGCGCCGCAAACCCAAGACAGTTTGAAACCTATCATCAATCTGAATTCCTTGCAACTGAAGCAAAGATGGATTTCGGAACCGCCATGTTCATACCAAAACGTGCCGAAGTTCCAACTGCTGTTCTTAAAGAAAACGACAGAATCCTTCGCCTTGGCCTTCGTGCCGCCTCTCAAGCTGACGTCCTTGCCACTGTTATTAACGCTTTATGCGAGAGACTCGCCGTTGAATCCAGAGCAAGCACGACATCAAACACCTTCATCTGCTGATCTCCGAACTGTTCAAGAAAATGTCCTTCGCCACTTTTCACAGTTTCACCAGGGCTCTGTTCAACTCTACCCTACTTCTACGTGACGTCCTTCTTGGTACCACAACCAATTTAAACACCTCAACCAAGCATGCCCTTCGCAACCTTCCCCTTCACGAATCCAAAACGCTCTTCAGAGGATTAGTCCCAACTCTGGCACCTCATCTGGACATTTCACGTAAACCTAAACCCAACCCAGCTTCTAACCAACCTTTTCGGAAAGCTCAACAAAACCAAAACATAGCAGCCCCTCCTCCAAAACAGCCGGTCAAAACAAAGTCCAAATCCTCCCACGACAACAACTCGCACTCCTTTCGTGACAGCAACCAATCCTTTCGCAGAAACGACCAAGACAACAAAAGGATACAACGCAGCTCCACACCTGACAATCGCAGCAGATACTCCACTTCTTCTTCCAGAAGCAAACCCCATCGACGCCAATGACTACATCCACGTCAGACTTGTAGTCGGTCGACTCCGGTTTTTCAGACAAGCCTGGGAACGCATTACATCCGACACCACAGTCCTATCCGTAATCTCTCATGGCTTTCGTCCTTCATTCATAAACAATCCTCGCCTTCGAACTTTCCCTCCTTGGGAATTCGCAACAAAATCTTCAGACACACAACCATCCTGAAACCCGTTCTCGGCCATCTCCATCGCCACCAAATCACTGCCAACCCCATCCTGGACAACTGGCTCCTCAACAACCCAAATCCTCAACAACTCATCCGAAACAGAATGTTCACAATTCGATTCCTGCACAGCCCAGGACTGGGGACCAACTGGAAAAAGTCAAGACTAACACCTTCCCAGCAGTAGATTTCAACTTAATCGAAAGCACTGTCACCCCCTCATCAGAACGGAAAACCGACCTACTCTCACACGGTCTGGAACTAAAGAAGTCAACCTCCCACTCTCTCAGAACTCTGAACTCCTTTTCATCGGGAAACTCGATTCCATGACATATCTCCTCCTGTACGGCAGATGGATGACTCGTCCCTTCCACCATTACCGAATCGACTACTGGGGCACCTCTCACCCGACATCCAGGACAACCTTACCGACAAACAAAGAGTTCCCATGGGAATGCCTGCATTGGTGGATGAACAAAACCAACCTCGCCAAAACCGTACCCCTCCACGAACCCACCACAGACTTCCTACTTCTCACGGATGCCTCCTTAACAGGATGGGGTGCCCACATCCAGGATCACGAGATTGCCGGCTTGTGGCCCCCAAACACTTCGGATCGCACCAACATTCTCGAAATGAAAGCCATCTACAACGCCCTCAATCACTTTCGGCACCTTGTAGCAGGCAAAATAGTCCAAATCCAGGCAGACAACACCACCGCTGTTGCCTACATCTGCAAGGAAGGTGGAACTCGTTATCGAACCCTACACCAAATCACCTGAGCCATTTTCCAACTCTGCCAAAAACTCAACACGTCCATCCAATCTCTCCATATCCCAGGAAACTGGAACGTCATTGCGGATGCCCTATCTCGCAACAAGCCACCTTCAGGGGAATGGGCCCTAAAGACATCAATTTGCGAATATCTCTTCAACATCTGGGGGAAACCCATGATCGACCTATTCGCCACGAGGCACAATGCCAAACTTCCCCAGTTCATCAGCCTGGTTCCGGACAGCAAAGCCTGCGCCGTCAATGCTCTAACCTTCCCATGGAAGAACCTTTATGCCTACCCTTCAAACTTCTCCCAACCATTCTCACAAAGATCGAACAAACTCCTGGGATCTTCCTACTAATCGCACCGAACTGGCCTGCAGCCCCGTGGTTCCCTCAACTTCTGAACCTCCTCATAGATCTCCCAAGAGAACTTCCATACTACCCAGACCTCCTCTCACAACAGAAAGGAACCAAATTCCACCCGAACTCCAAAATCTTACATCTGCACGGGTGGCTACTATCATTAAACTCATCAAAGAGGCTGGAATTTTTGAATAACAGGCCACCAGAATCGCCAGCAAGGCTCTACGAAAATCAACCAACAAACTATATGACGGACACTGGGAACGCTGGTTTCATTGGTGTAAGCGAAAGAAAGTTAGTCCAATCAATCCCCTATTCAGCAACTCTCAGCATTCTTTGATGACCTCTTCAAAGACAACCTCAAGGGATCCACCATTCTGGTCTACAGATCCGCACTAAACACCGTTTCAAAGCCGGAGGAAATCGACACCTGTTTGAAGATTACTGGATCCACTTCCCTTCTAAGATCCTACTAAAACGAACGTCCCTCCGTGTATCAGAAATTCCCGAAATGGGATCTTCCTCTGGTCTTAGAATCCCTAACCAAGGAACCTTACGAACCTATTCAAACCTGCCACATTAATCACTTAACCCGGAAGACTGTATTCCTCATATCTCTTACAGCAAGTCTATGAACCAGCGAAATACAGGCTCTCTCAAACGACCTAGCCTACTGCTTCTTCTTTGACAACTCCAGATTTATCCACCTCAGACCACGACCTGACTTCCGTGCCAAAACTCAAAAACCCTCCGAATCCTCCAACCCCATTATCATCCCGGCATTAACAAACATCTACAATGAAGAACCGGAAAGAACACTTTGTCCCGTTCGAGCACTCCGATATTACATCAAACGAACAGCGGACCCTGAATGTCGGCGTGGTCGTCTACAACTATTTCTACCCTTCACCAAAGGGACCAACGTAACATCAGCCGCCATGATATCCAACTGGATCAAAAACGGTAATCACCAGAGCCTACGAAGATGAAAGCATCAGCTGCACCGACAACAACATCAAAGTCACTGCACACGAACTAAGGGTACTTTCAACCTCCTGGGCTTTTCACAACCACGTCTCCATCGCTGAAATCCTTCAAGCCACTTCTTGGAGAAGCCAAACTGTCTTCACCAGCAACTACTTCCGTGACATGACAAGACAGGAAGGCGATCTACACCGCCTTGGCTCCATTGTAATTGCCAGAAGTGTAGTCAACCCCCCTTAAGCACTTTGCAACAGAAACGAAGACGGAAGCAAGTCGAAAACCCCTGAAGACGGAAGCAAGACCCGTCAAAACAAACGGCCCTTTTCAGGGCCACCACATTTTACGAAAGAGATCCGACATGACTGTTTCTGTTTCAACTTAATAAAGTGCAAAGTTTTCGTTTAACTTTTGGGGGAACCAGTACGCAACCTGGGGTAACTCGCCATGATGGTGCCCACCACCTATATTGACGAGGTCAACTGTAAATGCAATCAAATTTACAGGTAGTAGAAATTTTCTGCCGATGACTAGAAACCTAAATTTTGGGGAGGTTAAAATTGGTTTCTATCGTCTTACGAAAATTTATACTACCTGTAAATACCCACCCTACCTCCCCTCTTGAGCCACCATCATGGTTGACATATCGAGAGGAAAGCGATGGCCGACCGGCGCGCCGGTCACGTTTTATAGGAGGGCTGCGCATTGATGCATGCGCAATAGGGTTGCGCACTGGTCGTATCTGGAGAGCGAAAAAACCTCAAGCA
>JAHWFP010029157.1:38038-59630 GCA_023313725.1 Lithobius niger
AACTCGGAACCAACTCCTCCTACAGCTAAATACCGAAGACTCCTGCCCAACAAGGTAAGACCCCCCCCCACCAATTTTAAAGTAAAATCAAGCCCCCCTTTCCTTCTTCTCCTAAACAATCAAACCTCACCCTGAACATCTTAACCGGCTCGCCTCGGTGATGGAACGTTCCTTCCCACAGCAGATTGCCTTTGCGCGCAAAAATCTACCGAGAACAGTTGCAGATTGCCTTCGTGAACTGATATATGCTGAAAAACTGTCTCATCGGGACCCAGCTCACACCCTTGGGGCCCCGCCACGATGGTGCCCGCCACCTATATTGACGAGGTCAACTGTAAATGCAAATAAATGCACAAGAAGTGGATATTTTCTGGCCGTTGAGTAGAAAGCCCAATTTTACCTGGCAGGGAGGTCAAAATTGGTTTCTATTGCCTAAGAAAAATATACACTACCTGTAAATACCCACCCAACCTCCCCTCTCGAGTCACCATCATGGCTGACATATCATGAGGAAAAGTAGATGGCTGGCTAATGCCGTAACACCATTTATGGAGGGCCTGCGCGTGGCGTAAATGCCTTTCCACTCTTCACATTCAAATGATTTCTGTCCACTGAGTACAAGTTAAAGGCATTCTAAAACGAAACCACTTTCTTAGTTCAGTAGTAGCTGAAACAGTCATGAAAGGCATTGACAAGCATTTGTGATTCTCAGTCTTTGCAACTTTTGTGATGGTGACGCTAGCATATCGTCCAGCATACAAAACCCATCGCCACAATCATTAACGTTAATTAATGATATCCTGAAAAATCTCGAACAACATAGCGAATTCGTTTACTTGATATAATCCAAAGTCTATAACAATTCTCGTCCCCGAGAAAATTTCAAGCATACCGGAGCATTGGACGCAAATGTCGATAGTGTGAATGGAGCTCAAGCTGGCATGGCTCCAGAAAGATTTGATTAAAATGTTGACGTGCGATCAAAATTTTTGTTTTGATTCAGTCCTTAAAAAAACGTTCCACATTCTAAGAAAAAAACATGCTGGCTCTCCTGAGTGTGATAAATTATGCTAATAAAATATGCTAATGCAGAATTATGCATCAGGAATTAAAGTATCAAGCCCTATATCAATCATAATTATTAATTATGAACAATATTTATATTACTAACGAATACATCACTCCACACCAGGAAGCCTGCATTTAATTAGAGAGAAAGAAGGAAGTAAAACCAACTCGAACTGCCCTCATTTCTATCTGGATAAAGAAAAGTCATTGAGGCCAAGCTGTAAGGAACAAAAGCATGGGTACCAAGATGGAACAGTCTTAGCTCTTATTTCCTGAAACCTAGATCTAAGTAAACCAGGTTAAAGTATTTTGAACTCGGATGGCAAGGAAAGCTGCTTGTGTTCTTCAGGTGGTCACACCCAAGTCATAAACCTGGTAACCTGACCTGGCCTTGAAGTGTCAGGAGGCCAAGTGGTGCAATATCTACCCATATAAAATAATATAGCAAACACGCTATCAGAGTCTATCTTCAGTTTTAACTTCCCACACTGTGAGATCAGGTCTGATGACTGGTGGTGTACAAGCCCGGTCAGGTTGAGAGAACACAAGCCAGCATCCAAAGCCATCCTATATAAGCTTAATAACAATATTCATTATTAAGGTATCCTGGCAAAGACCAGAGTAGTAATTCTCATGGCAAAAGCCTATATAACTAAATGAGTTAAAGTATTCCAAAGTTAGCCTAAGATAGCTAGACTAGTTATTCACGTACCCTTGCTTAGTAACCCAGGCCGTATTCAAATACTGTTAAATCTACCTTGTGCATTGAATCATCACTAAATCATTATGCAACTGCACTGTAAGAAGGAATGTCTAGGGGATATTAAAATCCTTTCTTTATCCATGCTTCTCTCTACGTTCTCATTATTTTCGGCCATCTCAGTGTTTTATTATACCCCAAAACAAATCTTGTTAAGGATTCCCGCCAAGCTTTTTGGCCGTGTGAAGTCGTGATATCAAACGCCAAGCTCTTTCGCCAAGCTAATCCCACCGAGTAATAGTTCGAAGGTTAAATGTAAGGCTGTACCGAACGAGAATTTATCAGCCGAACCAAACCAAACCGAACAAACCTTAAATAAGCTGAGCACCGAACACTTCTGTACCAAACCAATCTATCTTAAACTAAAATGTAGAAGAACTCAATTCACAAAGATTCATCAAAGCACAAGTTTCTTAACAAATATAGGTATTTTCACATGGACGTTTAAGTCCATAGTTGTTGAAACTCTGTTTAAACTTGAAAAAATCTCCACTACTTTTACATTTTCCCTTATAACTTCTGAACCGTTATAGCTAGGAACTTGTGGTTTGGACCCACGGAAAGCTGGCGACAAAACCTTCAAAATGGTGTATTCAAACATCAAAATCCGTCGATTAGAAGTTAAAATATGTTCGGTTTAGTATTTTGCGTTTGAAAGACTGAACACCGAACCGAACCGAACACCCTCTGTTCGGCCATGTTCGGTTCGGTTTGTTCGGTTCGGTACAGCCTTAGTTAAATGAAATATATGAAAATTGCTTACTGCGCAATTTTCAATTATTGCATTTAACGTTTGAAGTATTAGTCAATGGGATTAGCTTGGCGAAAGAGCTTGGCGTTTGATATCACGACTTCACACGGCCGAAAAGCTTGGCGGGAATCCTTAACAAGTTTTGTTTTGGGGTAGATATCAGATTAATACGGTATATTAATTTGAATCATTTTTGCATAAATTCTAATTCCAGGCATTCAAGAGTTTGTGGAAGCCTTAACCTTCTATCATTATGAGAAAGATAACAGACTGATTTCACTGGAGGAAATCAGTGCAGAGTTGGAAACCAACATATTGGTAAGTTTGGCATCAGTTTGATTTACATTTTACATATTCTGTGGCTTGAAAGCGTTCATGAAGAATTTGAAGAAAAAGCAAGAAAGTCTTAAGTGAAAGCCCAGTTTATGGCTTGAAGATTAGGCATGTGGTCACCATACAGCAATTTATGAAATCAATAAATGAAATTAAAATTAAGAAGGACGAAATGCTTTAGAAATCAGTTTCTAGACATTTATGTACCTCTGAAAAGGTTCTTAAAAATACCATTTTCACAACTGGCCACCAAAGTATAATATTCCCATTTCAATTAAGTAAAACTAAGTAAAGAACCCACATGGTGAAACGTCCCAGAGGACAAAGAGAAACTGTGAATAAATTCTATCCCGTGACACTGCAGAATGACAGGCGATGCTTCACACCTAATTTCTTCAGGCAGTGGGTTCCATACTCTTAACAATCCTAACCCTTAAACAAAACCATGTCGCATCAATACAGTACGACACCACCTCAAAAAAAAGTTGGAGGCCCCGCATATCTGTTCGCTATAACAATCAAGATCTGCTTCCAGTCAACATCAAGGAGACCACTTAAAAGTTTAAAGACGAAAGTCAGGTCCAACCTTTGCCTCCTTGTCGATAAGGTTTCCGGCCCCAGGGAAGCGAGGTGTTCATTATACTGGGTGGATCGCAAGGTCCAAATCATGCCAGTGAACCTTGTTTGGATGTACTCAACAATCTTAACGTCCTTCACTAATACGGTGACCAGATTTCGGTACAATATTCCAACTATAGCCTTACAAAAGCTTTGTAGGCTGGGACCATAACACTGGGTGCCCGCGTAGTCAGAATTCTTTTCAAGAGACCAAGTGCCCGATTAGCCTCAGCCGCGACTGCCGCACATTCGTCTGCTCTTTTCACATTTGCCAACACAACCATTCCCAAATCCATTTCGATCGTTACTTCAGTCAACTACATGCCCCTAATCTTGTAAGGAAAAGCAAGTTTCCCCAGACGCCACCCTATTCACAGAATGTGGCATTTCGCAATGTTAAGAGTAATTTGGCTTCCTTTCGTCCAACTCGCAATCCAATCCAGATCCTGCTGAAGAACTTCATTGACACAAATGGCACAAATCTTCTTGGATACTTTGGTGTCATCAGCAAAAGCCCGAAGGGACGACTTCGTACCCTCAAAAGCATTGTCAGTGTACACAACCTTGTAAGGAACCTTGCAAGACTGTGCCAATTTTTTTTTTTTGGTCATTCCTGGTATGCAATCCGACATCTTGTTTTATTTTGGAATTAACCACTCTGCAGTGTTTTCTCACGTTGTTCAAGGTACGTAGGTACTGCCGACATTGCTAGTGGTGGCTCCTCCTTGGTGACATGTTGTCATTCGGTTGCAGTGATGCGAATGTTCTGATCGGGCTCCCCTTAAACAGCATGAACTCTTGAAATACAGTCATACCGCTTACAAAGAACCTCAACGGACAGTGAGGTTCCTTCTATCCGTAAGAGAATAGCACTAAATCATTTGGAATGATAGTTCACAATCTATTCTTTAAAAGCAATAATTCTTTAAAACCCAGTTCCTTATAAACGGTGTCTACTGTAGTTCATTGGCTCTCAGACTTCAATATCGAAGCAAAAAGTTTGAGAAAGCAGCAACGGCCTGGTATGTTAGTTGATTACAAGAAGTGTGTATGCGTGGAGGTGCCTAAAATGACATTAGGAAATATTTTCAGCATCATCCGCCGTGGATAATGCAACTAACTGTACCGGATTATCGCTTTCACCCGTTAAAAGCGATACAGTAGACACCTTTTATAAGGAACTCGTGTTTTAAGGAATTATTGCTTTTAAAGAACAGATTTAGTGGTACCGTAAATCGTGGATTAAACGCCCATGGGCTTATGCACTTAATTTGGCAAAAATAGGGGATGGGCTTTAAATCAAGCATTATCAATTTTCTAACCTTTCTGGACATCTATTACAGAAAATTCGAAGCTTTTGAATGATCTCTGAAAGACCAATTTTTACATCCTTTAATTGCTGTGAAGAAGGGAGGAGGCTTAGGTGAGAGATGCCTTATGCAGGTGCTAGGAGCTAAAGGAAGAGTCCACTATTATTACAGGGAAGGAGAAGGGGCAGTAACCATAACAAACAGTAGTATCTGTATTCACATCATATAACTTTTAGGTAATTTTTTGTAGAAAAACGACAATTTGAAGGGTGGGCTTTAACTCCACTATTTCATGATTTTGACCTTACAGCATTTAGGGGGTGGGCTTTAGCTTCAACTGGGCTTTTAATACACGATTTACGGTATTCTCTTTCAGATTTACAGAATTTTTGGTTATAAGGAACCTTTTTTCACTGTCCCTTGAGGTTCTTTGTAAGCGGTATCGACTGTAGCATACATAGCGTCACCACACACAAGGAGGTGATTATAACCGTTGAGTACATTTATTATATTTAGCTGATTATCATCATATACTTCACAGCCAAGTCGCCTGCAGTAATACTGCTGCTAAAAGCTCACAAAACCCCTTAGTATTGTCATGTTAGACAATAATGCAAATCTTTGATGCCAATGCATTCAAGGAACTTCTCAGAATGTTGGTGGTGGAACACCATAGTGTGTTCACTTGATAGCTCAGTCAAAAGGAACTGAATGGATCAAGCAAACGATTATAAAGATAATATCCAAGCACAATTACAGGACCATTAGCATTGAATAAATACTGTAGTACTCTTCACCGCCCAAGCAAATACATCTGTTAGGGATTTCATCTATAAATACTGGTTCGAAATAATGAAATACTTTGACCTGGCAGATGTGCCGAAAGGGTAACTATTTGCTTGCTTATTTCCCATTACACATGTAGGTCCCAAGCAACAATTATTTTTTGTATACCGTAATTTTGACTTTTTGTTTATCAATTTTGTTTACAGGGTCCTCCTGAGAAGGGTGCTTCTCTATCTGCACCTAAAGATATTACCACCCAAGTCCAAATGCTAGTTCAACCATCCGATTACATTCTTGGGATAGCCGATTTGACTGGAGAGTTAATGCGTAAATGCATTATGGGGATTGGTGCCGGCCATGTGGACATGCCATTTCAACTCTGCAAGTTCCTGCGACAGATTCATGATGGATTCGTTTCCATTGGTAATCTGGGACCACGTGAAGTTTCTCGCAAAATATACACCCTTAAGCAATCTTTAACAAAGGTAGAAACAGCATGTTACACTCTACAGGTTCGAGGTTCTGAAATTCCCAAACACATGTTGGTGGATGTTTTTACCAGGGATACCCGACATTATCCAGATGATGTGGAGATTATGGATGATTAATGAGTTTATTTTAAAAAGGGTACTTAATACGTGAAATTCATTGCTGAATACTTTTAAATATACACCAATTACAGTTTTACAGCTGGCAAATTCTTATAAGTTTGAATATTCCAGAACTTCGAAAAGTGAGAGCCATTGTGACTTTGTGACTTACTCCAAAGCCAACAGCTATGTTAAATCTTTGGTAAGTAACCTTAGGAATAGGCGTACAAATAAATTCAGCTATTAAAGACAAGGTAACTGATCATAATTTAAAAAGTATTCGGCACTGTATGTACTGTTCGCATTCTGTACTGCAAACTTTTATTTGAATAAAACACTCGTTCTTTATCATGTCACTCAATTATTGTTACAGTGAATTTTTATTTTTGGAAGTATACAGTATTTTTTTTTATGGGTACATAATAGATAATAGTTTAAAGACAGAAACCCAAAGGCTGACATATAACTCCAAAAGGCAACGTAAATAAGTTTGCATCTGTATTTATCTACATAATAAGATCGTTGAACACAAGACTATGAACATGACTCTTAGTTACAGTCACTTTAATCGCTTTTCATTCTTGGTACATGTGTTATGTCTTTGCTACGGTGCTGAACAATTCTTGATCCACGTGCTATGGATTTCAAACTTTCGTCTAAACCGTTGATTGTTGATGGGTAAAATTAAAGAATCCATTATGTTCTTGATTTGGTGAAACATGGGAGTACCAGTGTTGCAAATGGTGTATCCAACACCAGCTGTGCGTAGCATGGGCTTCCTCTAGTTTAATAGATAATAGGTTATATCTACAAATTTGCCTAGGCCACGAAGCCGATTTTAATGCTGATAGCAATATGCCTAGCATGGGGCTCAGTTTTTGAGGTAAATTAAAGCAGTGCTTAAGCCCTTTGCGTAGGATGAGATAGATGCTTGCTGGCTCCAGTGGTGTGGTACCATTGTGCATCCCAATTATGGAAACAACAAAAACTATCCTAAAATTCTTACTTAAGTATAAAAGTTTATTTTGAATTTGTGGATATTCTTCATTTTAATACTTTTAACACTTTGCAATACTTGCTAATGTTCCATAAAAATCTGGGTGAGCTTTTTGCCTTTTGGTGTGAAGCTCTTCGCTGGTCCTTTTCATATTTTAGCTTTTTTATTTTAGATAGATCTAAGCTACGTTTCATATTAATTTTAAGAGGCTTTCGTTTACACCCACGTGTAGTTTCTGTTTCCGTATTTGTAGCCTCTTTCCGCCATCGCCACCCTCTTAAAAGTAAAATGCCACGGTAGCCGCCGTGGTTAAGCTGGCAAAGAGCGTGCCACCGCCAATAATATTTATTGAAGAGTATATTTCCTAGATTTAAAATATATTAATAAGTAAGTATTTAACTGCAAGATATCAGTAATGATAATGCTTCACAATAATAAAGCTCTGTGGCTCCCTACGATGCCTCCAACGACAGTGTTGAAGCGTGCACCTCTGACACATACATCTGCGAACGCTAATTTTTTAAGTTGGATTTTTCACAATTGTAGGTCAGCTTGGGAGTGAAGATAGCATTTAAATAGTTCTGAAGCTTTCAGAACATTTAGGCGCCATTTTAATTTTGTAAGCGACAACAGCAGTGAAATTAGGCCTATTCCATTCGAAGTTAAGTGTATTCATTCTTGCAACACGGGATTAAGAATTCAGTTTCCCATCTGCTGGAATCTTGAAATTACTGTACGAAGCCATCTTATTGTTTCGTGTTGCCATGTAAACACTGGAATATCGGCAGTCGGCGATAACAGTGGTGATTAGAATACAATTTTGGAGAGAAAATAACACTTTCACCACCTGTGAGACTAGAAATTAAATAGTCTTCTTGAATTTTCGAGGATAAGCTCCGATCCTCTTCGTCAGAAAAAACCAACACAACCTTTCACTATTGCTTCCGTTACATGCGAAAGTGTTATTTTCTCTCCAAAAACGTAAACACGTCTGCTGTATTCTTTCGTTTTATATATAGACGTTTCCAGGGCCGCATTGGCTCATAGGCCACTGGGCCCCTCTGCCTCATGGGCTCCCCCGTTTTCCTCGGCAGATCGTCTCTTTCAATGTCCACTCCCAGGTGTTGCATTGCATATTTCCTCGAACAGGGAGATGTGCCTTGGGAAAGACGCAAGGTCTTTGGACAAGCGCTTGTCCAAAGCCCTTGGGAAAGATGGGGGTCAGATGCACACCCCTTCACTTTCCTTGGGCTTTGGCAACCATTGTCACGTGTGTGGTGTTTCTTGGCATAATTTGCTGCTTCGATCTGCTTTGTGCGGTTGACAGAAGGTGAAAGCAGGGACCGATGACTGACTGAGTATGGCTTAGGCAAGAAAACAAAGTAAGAACACCTTTTTATTTTTAATTAACTATGGAGTTAGAGGCTAAAGCAGCAACAAACAATTGTTTATTACTATCTGCAAAATACTGACCGTCTGTAATTTATGCTAAAATCGCTATTTTGGCTTTTCATTGCCCAAAAAAAACCAAAATAATCTTATTTTGTTGTCTCCATGAGTTTTTACCCTCTGCCCGCCAGGCGCGCTGGTCTGATCCTCACATTCGCTTGGGCACGTTGAAGCGTCAACGTGTTTAGGTTTTTTCGTGTTCAAAAATGACGAACGTGAGTGATACTGAGAGCAAGATTCGCGAGAAAATCAAGACGGGTAACTACCCAAGCTGCACGTGCGTCAAAACACCATAGGATTTTCACCCTTCGTGTTGCAAGTGTAGGGAATGTGATTTTGTGAATCAGTTTTGTGATCTGTGCGCGTTACACGAAGCGGCGGCCATCACACACGTGTTGCGGGCCTGGCGCAAGACTGACGACAAGCGGGCCAACAAGGAGAAAAAGGCCGGTAAGAGTATTCAGTCTATTGATGATCGTTTAAGATTAATGGGGGTTGACCCCAACGCACCTGCTATTTTTCACGAGGACTCTAGTACCATTTCGTCACCGGACTTTGACGGTTTTGTTGAAGCAGGTAAGACGGTTTATGCCCCAAACTCTTTGGGTGCGGTCGTATTAGCTGCAAAAAACATGGCGCCGGTCACTGCTAACCTGAAGGCAGACGAATCCAAGGCGATTATTACTAAAGACATTAATAAATCGTTGGAGACAAAAATTGACACTTTGAAATCTGAACTTTTGGCCTCTTTCACTGATCTTTTAAAAGCGCATAAGCCTATCGAGGGGAGTGAGAAAATTAGTAATGCGAGTGTTTCTGTGACTCCCAAGAACGATAACGAACGTGCCTTTCTGGGGATGAGAAAATGGCGGCGGACAATGAGAAATTGCAAATAAAAATGAGCAGCACGACCGCCCCAAAGTCGAACGCATCCAAAGGGGGTAACGTAGGCAACTCAAGTGATATTCCTAGGAAGGATGGTAGTAAAAAAGTGATGGAAAAAGTGGATGAGAGTGGCACGAAAAGTGGAAAAACATCCACCCCTAGCGTTCGTCACACGGACGGAAATGATTCCGGAGGCGACCGCAGGGATAGAGCCGACACAAGTAAAAAATGTAGTAAAGTGTCAAAATCTCAGTCCGCTCCCGAGAAAAGGGAATGCGGATGGGAAAAGGGCTCAAGTTCGCTGAGCGACAAAGGTCAACTCGAGCATGGCAAAACAGTGCCGGAGGGCGACGGGTTTGCGAGGTTTTTAGAGATGGCTAAGCAAATGTGGGTCGGCGACGGGCTGAGGTCTCCGCCGAGTGAGTCGGATAGCAGCACGTCGCCCGAGCGTAACGGGGCGCCGAGTATCGCCGGGGGTCGCCGAGGATCACCACGCCGGGGCGGCGGCTGGTGCAGCACGTCGCCGCGCAGGTCGCGGTCCCCATCGCACGGCAGAAGCAAGCATTCATCGCCGGGACATAGATCGGGGAAGGCCGCAGAGATTCTCCCGGGAAAGAGAGGTCACCAAGGGCGGCTTGGGGGGGGACGCACCGGCAATCGCCGGTGCGCCGACAGTCACGTATGAAGGGAGAAGCAAATTACGGACGTGATCAATTAGAGGAACACCTTCACTAAGGGAAGCACTGAAGAGTTGCACCAAAAGCCTGCACACACCGGAAAATGCATTAAAGGGACATTCAGGAAAAAACTGTCAGGTCGAAACTTTAAGTGAACGAAAGTGGTCAAAACGGAAACACGAACCGGTCCCTGGTCATGCAATGTGCAAAAAGGTCAAGAAGGGCTTTGAGGCTGACGATATTTTTTCTGAGGATGAAACTTTCGATCTTGAAGGGGAAGAAGTTGAGTTTGAGGAAAGGGAGGAAGGTGAATGGCAGGATGTGGAGGAAGAGTTCGTTCCGGAGTCAACCGATAACGATGATCCGTTTGAAGAAGGCCCAGGCTTTATTCACTGGAAGACTTTTGCCGGCTACGTTTTTAAACATCTACGTGAGACTCGGTATGCAAAAGAGGCGGCACCTGTTAAGGAAGACCCGGACGATCCCCCTATGGACACTTAAGCTAATACAGGGATGATAAAGGATCAGCCACTGCACCTCCCACAATCAGCGGTGGCTTTTCGACAGTTACTGAACAGTGAAGCCCTGACTAGAAGAGACGACAAACCGATTTTGTTGTCCAAACCCTTACCGGCCCATGACCCAAAGAAAACCAAGATGTTTTTCAGATCAACAGGGAAAGGTGCCCCATCCAAAAAACGATACAAAAACATTCCCGGAAGCGGAGTACATCACCGAAAAAGCGGAGCTTGAAATGGACTCTGTACTCAGGACACCCGCAGTCATCCGCACGCCTCTCAGTCTGCATGACGAGGACGAGATAATGCTACGGTGCAGGATCCGTGCCAATTCACACGCCGAACTGGTGTAGTCAGCGTCGACTGCGGCGATCAAATCTTTAGTGTGCAATAGACCGGAGCTACGAGAGGACGAGAACGTTAGGGAATGCCTGCACCTCATGAAAAGGGCTTCTTCCTTTCAGCGGGATAGCTTTAACTGGTCCGCGAGACTGTTAATGAATTCAGTGTTCAGAAAGAGAGACGCGCTATTGGAATCGGCGACACAAATTCCCACGGACATTGGTGGTCAACTACGGCTGCTCCCCATCCACGCGTCGTCGGAGGTGTTCAACGGAAAGTTACTAGAGCTGGCGCCGGAGTTGAAGGAGAAGACCAAACCGCTCTCTACGGCGGGGAACGCTTTCCCCCTAACGAAGGGTAGGAGACCGTTCGGCAGACTCCAGAACAGCTTCAGGGGCCAAGGTTAAGGGGGGGGGGGAGAACAGAGGCTCAGGGTGCAAGCCGACCCAGACGGACAAGCTGAACGACAGCACACCCTTTCGTGGCTCGGCCCCTTACAGGGGCGGAAGAGGCAGTTCTAGGTTTCCACGTGGAAGGGGTTCCTTCAGAGGTAGGGGAAGGAGGCCCAACCATCAGTGACGTTCAGCGGGCGAACCTTGCCCTAGTTTACCGGCAGGTGGGAGGAAGATTGACTTGGCATCTGGAAGAATGGAAGCAGGTGACAGACGACCAGTTCATCCTAGACACCATCCAGCACGGCTACTATCCTCCGTTTTCCTCCCGTCCAGTGCTAGCAGACGAACCACCGGTATGGGTGAAGGATACTGCGGAAGACCTGGATTTGGAGGACGAGGTGCGAACACTAATGGCCAAAGGTGCACTAATGGTTGCGCCACCGGACTCCAAGGGCTTCTGGAGTCCGGCGAGGGTTATTGCCAAGAAGGGAGGAGGAAAGCGGCTCATTTTCAACTTGACGAGACTGAACTCTCACATTGTGAAAAAACACTTCAAGATGGAGACCATAGGCTCCATCCGGGAAGCGATTTAACAGAAGGAGTTTACAGCATCTATAGACCTCGAGGATGCATACCTTCACGTCCCACTGCACGCAGATGTGCAACACTTCTTTCGCCTAGTAGTGGGGGGGGGGAAGGGGGGGTGTCTTACCAGTTCAAGACTGCCTTTCGGACTCTCAAGGGCCCTTCAGGTCTTCACACGGCTGATGAAACCTGTGATAGCCAAGCTGCATCAGCAACAAATAAGAGCACACGCTTATTTAGACGACTGGCTGATAAGGAACAAGTCGGCGGAGGATCTAAGACGCCAACTTCGGCAGTGCACTGCACTTTTCTGTCAGTTGGGACTAGGCATCAACTTCCGAAAGTCAAGATTCAACCCTCAACAAGTATTCATTTTCTTGGAGTTCGACACGCGGGTGGGACTAGTCAGACCATCACCGGAACGGATCGCAGCCACGAGGGAGACGATGAGGATGCTGCTCCAGAGACTGCGGATATCCGCAAAGGAATTGGCATCGGCCATAGGGATTGCGGACTCCAACGCAAGGTTAGTTCCCCTGGGTCAGTGGAGAGTGTGCGGAGTGGTGGCTGACTCCGGGCACATTGGAGCAAGGAGTACTGATGCGAGAGCCGACCCCAGAGATACTACTGTTTTCCGACGCATCGGCATCGGGTTGGGGAGCCCACATGAAAGGTTTGCAAGCTGCGGGACAGTGGTTAGATCAGGAAAAGGAACTCCATATCAATATACGGGAATTGCGAGCAGTGCGGTACGCATTAGCCCTTTGGAAGGAAATTGTGATGGACAAAACGATCGGGGTGATGGCAGACAATTCGACGGCGGTCGCCTATGTCCGCAAAGGAGGGGGCACGCACTCGAGAGCGTTAATGGACGAAACTTCCAGCCTAATGAATTTCTGCGAACAGAACGGGCCCACTCTGGTGCCACGTCATATCGCCGGGAAGTTGAATGTCTGGGCAGACGAGTTGTCACGAGGAAGCACGATCCCGACCACGGAATGGAAGCTGGACGAGAAGATTTGCGAAGCACTTTTCGAGAAGTGGGGCCAACCGATGGTAGACCTTTTTGCAACTCGCTTCAACAAGCAGCTGGAGAACTACTTGTCCCCCTTCCCAGACAGTCAAGCCTAGGCGACGGACGCCCTGTCCATACCATGGGAGGGAATGTTTGCTTACGCGTTCCCACCTTTTTCGATGCTACAGAGCGTTCTGAACAAAATCAGAGAGTCGACAGGGATGTTCCTTTTGATAGCTCCATACTGGCCGGCGGCGGCGTGGTTTCCCGTCATCCAGGAACTCAAGAGAGAGGAACCAGTCCGATTACCTGTCACAGAAAGGCTACTCTTGCAGCACAAGGGACGGACCCTACACCAGAATCCCGGGATTCTGCATCTTCACGGGTGGCTGCGAGTAGTCTGCTGAAAAAGGGCTGTTCCGTGAAGGTGGCGGAAAGGGTCATCGGAGGTTTAAAGGCATCCACACGTAGAAACTATGAATCTAATTGGAAGATGTGGTTCGTGTGGTGCTCAGGCAATGACGTCAACCCGTGCAACCCTTCCGTGTTCGAGTTAGCAGAGTTTTTGGATGACTTGTTTCGCAAAGGTTTGTCACCGATAGCTATCAAGGGATACAGGTCAGCGGTCAACTCTGTGTTATCCTGCTCAGGAAACACGGGCGTGGTTGAAAGCCCACTGATATCGAAAGTGATACTAGGGTTCGACCAGGCGAGGCCAAGAACGAGGACACTTTTCCCAAAATGGAACCTACCTTTAGTGCTCAAGAGCCTGTCAAGCCCACCTTACGAACTGCTTAGGAAAGTGTCGATTTTGCACCTCACTCAGAAAACAGTTTTCCTAACGGCGTTAGCTACTGCAGCTCGGCAGAGTGAAGTGGCAGCGTTTTCCAGAGGACGGAACCACATCAGGTTTTCAAGGGACTGGTCGAAAGTATCGCTTTCCTTCCCCGCTCACTTCACGGCAAAGAATTCTAGACCAGACGTAGCACCAAAACCGGTGGTGATACCAGCCTTGGGCCCACTAGTCCACACGGAAGACGAGGAGAGGTTGCAGTGCCCGATTCGGGCGCTGCGCCATTATTTGGCCAGGACTGCAGATCAGGTCTCGGACACGGAGGAGGAAGGCCCAGCACCCTTATTCTTGCAGGTGGACGAAACAACCAAGCAATTAATAAGGCGGTGACACCCTTCAAGTTGGGCAAGTGGATCTGCGCTGTCATTCGGAGGGCTTATGAGCTGGGGGAAGATTGTGATGATCTTCCAAGGGAAGTTAGAGCTCATGAGCTAAAGGCGCTGGCTGCATCGTGGGCGTATGGTTGTGGAACGCCTCTGGACAAGGTGGTGGCAGCATGCGCCTGGAACAATCGGAACACGTTTGTGAGTCACTATCTGCGGGACACGAGCTGCCAACGAGGTGAGAATGTGATAAGGGATCATGTTGTGGCGGGACAGAGGTTCTACCACTAGACATGTATAATGCGCCTTGGAAATCACAGCAGTGAGAGCCGTCAACTCGAGTGAAAGACAAGTCACAAAGAGCATGGAGGCCTTCACGCATGAAAGACAGCACACCCCTGTGGCTGGAACACACCGCAGAAACCACTACGAAGAAAATGCCACATCACACTGGGGTGAGCAGACCACACTGGGGGATAATGTCACACAGTGGAAGTGGAACATTAAGACCCACAGGTGGAAGTCCACACAAGGATGCCAGTTGGACACGCACTAGATAAGAGGTTGGTAGTGTTGTAACTCTTTCTTACAGTGTATGAACTCGTGTTCTTGTTGTTAACCTTTTAAGGATTAATATCCAGCTTAATTTCAGGAGGTAGCCTATTTCTGAGTATGCTACTGGTGTTTGAGTATACCATTGTTAGCCTTCGTTGAGGGTGTTTCCAATTAGGCCTGTTTCATATGGAGGGATAGGAAGGTTACGTTGATCTAGGGTATTCTAGTTTCAGCGGCCCTCCACCAGGACGACAAAGTCAGAATAAATTACTGAAGGTCAGTATTTTGCAGATAGTAATAAATGGAAATTTTAACAAGTTTAAAATTAATTTTTACTATCCTAAAATACTCACCTTCAGTAATGGAAACCCACCCACCTCCCCGCTTCGCCGAATAGAAAGGTTCAATAAGCGAATGTGAGGATCATTCCAAGATGGTGGCGGCATTTGTGATAACAGAGCAGCGCGCCTGGCGGGCAGAGGGAAAAAACTCACGGAGACAACAAAATAAGGTTATTTTGGTTTTTTTGGGGGCAATGAAAAGCCAAAATAGCGATTTTAGCATAAATTACTGAAAGTGAGTATTTTAGGATAGTAAAAATTAATTTTAAACTAGATAACTGAGAGTTGAGAAAATAATTGATTGCGACCAATAACCCATAACTGCCTGAACGAACTCTCAGACCCTTTTTTTTTAGATCCATATGGGTCGGTTCTCGGATTCGAACCGGCATTCTCTTGGTTTGGAGCCGACGACGCTGACCACTGGGCTGTGACTGCCGTTTGCTCGTGGGTCCCCGGGGACCCCTCACAAAGCTCACGCTGGGACTTAGTTTTTCGCTGTTATACGTTGAAGGCGTACGTTCGTATCTAGGCGGTTATGGGTTAAAATTTCCATTTTCATGGTAGTTCAAAATGTTCTATACTAAGTCAAAATCGTCGAAAAAAATACTTGTTTTAACCTTAGCGTTTTTTTTTATGCTTTAATAATCATAACAACGGCCAAACATTTTAAATTTTAGAGTGTTTGTGTAAAAATATTAGTCCTTAGCAAAAATACTTGACACTCTTATAATTTGTACGATTCTTTAGGCCACCAAATATAAACACCTTGGTTCTCATGAGAGAATGATTAAAAAACTGAAGCCATCGATTTGTTTTCTTACAAACATGGAGTCCTGCAATAATTAATCCCCCCCCCCCCCTTTCGGCCCTTATCTTTACTACTGGCCGATGGGCCTTTACCCTCCCAGTCCGGTCCTGGCCGTTTCACATTTGAAGTTTCACATGTGGGATTCCCGTTGTTAAACGCCAGTTCGGTTGCCATGTTGGGTGATTCCTTCAACATTCTTTTTGACGCGAGACGAATGCGAGTCGTTAACTTTTTTTTTAACCATTTGACTGCCTTCCTCTAGTGTTTAAAATGTGATAATCAAATGTTATTATTTTGTTGAGTTACATAGAAAAAGATTAAATATATGGAAGCAATGATGATTAATTTGACGGTTTTTAAAAGTTCACTTGATTACCAGTAGCACAGTGTATGCTCGTCGGAATTCCTTAACTGTTCAGGAAACGCGTAGGCAAAGATCCCCGTCCGTCAGGCCGTCCATCGCCCATGCCAGAGGATCCGGGAATGGAGAACCACAATTTGGTAGCTAAGCGTTAAAACAAGTTGCAAAAAGATCCACAAATGGGGTTCCCCACTCCTGGAAATCTGCCTTGCAGACACGGGGGGAGGGGGAGCAGTCATCGTTCGGCTGTCGAATGAGATGTGCACGGGAAAGTTTGTCAACCCAAACATTCAGCTTTCCAACGATGAGTCTCGGTTCCAACGTCATGTCTAGCTTCTTGCAGAGGTAGAATAGTTGGGACGCTTCCAGCATCAGAGCAAAGAGACTCTTCCCCTCTAAACGTCAGCTATTGCTTGGTGTTGTAGGACAAGACTCGCAATGTGTTTCCTGCAAGCAACTTGCCCAGCCTTGAACAGCCAACGTGATGGTTCGTAGCTGCAAGATATTAATATGAAGCTTCTGTTCCATGCAACTCCATGCCCCTGACAAAGTTGTCTCGCCCTGATGGGCTACCCACACCGTCGTTGATGCATCGAAAAACTGCAGATGGCTTGGGCCGGAGAATGAACAGGCACCCATAACTGCAGGTTGGCCGAACTCGTCCATCACGACAAATCCTTGAAATCGATGAAAGGAACCCCTCCCACGGTGTGGAAAAGACGAGCCATCAGGAGGGGCGTTGGTTGCTTGATCAGGGGTCGCTACAGGGTTTGTTGTGCCGTGACCGAAGCCTTTTGCCTCGTGTTGCTTGCGCCAATGCATTACGTCCTGAAGCAGCGTTTCCGCTTGACTTGCCCGCTCAAATAGCCCCTACTGCATATTTAGATTGTTGTCGATTGGATACTACCACTTTAAGAACTGCTATTCACGAAGTTTCGGTACTGTCTCGAGGAACTGCCCATTAAACAAGTGTGATGAACAATGAATAGGCAACAGATGGAGCAATATCATCCGAATGCCAAGCCACATGCCCTGGCTTTTTTATCTGCAAAATTCTGTAGCTGGCGATCAAATCTCATAGCGAAAAGGTCTACCATCGGTTTCCCCACTGTTGGAACACGGTTGGCAGATCCTGTTTCCATTCTGTGGTTGGAATTGATCCTTCCTGGGAACTTCGTCTGCCAGTACATCAACTTGTCTGTAGTGTGTCTTGGCTGAAGTCTAGGTTGAGGTCTTAGCAGGTCTGGAAGAGCTTCAAAGTGTATTCCATCATTGCAGCTGAATCGAGTCCCTCCCCCCTCTCTTCACATACGAGACTGCTGTAGTGTTGTCTGTCATTACGGTAAGTACCATACCCTGGAGGAAGTGTTTCCAGGCTCAAATCGTGAGACGAACTGTTCGAAGCTCCAACACGTTGGTCGTCTTCCGTCCAAGTCCCAGACAACTGATGTCCTTCACAGTGAGGTGCCCAACCCGTTCTTGAGGCGTCTGTGAAGAGGAGAGAATCTGAAGGGGTTTCTTGGATGGGAACTCCTGCTAGAAGATTCTAACGATCGAGTCCACCAACGAATGTTGTCTGGATAGGGTTGCGAGAGGCACTATTCTCAGGAGATCTGTGGGAACCATTTGACGTGTAGAAACCGATGAAGTGGTTTCGCCCTTCATCATCCGCGTGGAACGAGTTTTGTACAAGAATCGACGAGGCCGATGTGAGAGGCTAGGTCCTGAGCTGTTACTACCTTCACTCTTAAGAGCCTTACTAGACAGGTGTGAACCTTTTCTATCCTATCTGTGGAGGGGCAAACTGAAAATACGGAAAGATTGTAGTTTGCTCCTAGAAAGACGAATTCTCTTGAAGGTGTGAGTCGCGACTTTCGAAGGTTCACCCTAACCCCAGCTTCTGGAATGTTCGAAGACAACTACCTCTTTGAACTAGGTGTTGAACTTCCAACCCGAGAGGCGGTGGCCAACCTAAACGGAAGATTCTTGAAATGGTAGGTAAATTTTTTTGGCCCCATTTTTCTGTATATTTTAGGGAATTTTTATTTTTATTTTGGGTAAAATAAGAACAGACTTATAATTCTGCTTAGCACATGTCCATAAAAATATTTAATGATAAGGCCACTTAAAAAAATAAAGTTGGTTCTCGGGCACTTTTCTCAAAAAATCCGTGCGGGCGGGCGGAATTTAATTTTAATTTTTTTATTTGTTGACCCTATTTTTATGTACATTTTGGAGAATTATTTTTTAGCTTTGGTAAAATAAAGAATACTGCTTCGTAATGCTTCTTACCACGTGTCCACACAATTATTTGACAAGAATGGTAATTTATAATTTTACAATTTCCACACGGAGGGGTATTTTTGTTCTGTAACTGCTATTTTGGCCGCGTCGCTTCTTTTTTTGGCCTGTCAAAAAAAACTGGTGCGGGAGGGCCTGAGAACCAACTTTTCTTTTTTTAATGGCCTAAGAATGGTAATTTAATGTTTTCTTAAACTTTTCTCAAATTTTCGATACCACCCAGATACCTTCATCTTCATCTTCAATAAATACGGGAGGCTGCGGTCGCGGCCGAATTCGAATGCAAAAGTGTGCAAAGCAGACGACGTAGTGAACAACGAAGTAAACAACGATGTTGTTGATGTAGAAAGCAGAAAAATCCTCAAGGCCTGATGAAGATATTTGGGTGGTATCGAAAATTTGTTGGACTAAGCGTGAGTCCGAGTTGTGAATTTTAGCGAACTTGGTAGTGTTATTTTATAACGGATCGATCTTTTCACAGTATGAATTGCAGCGATGTTTTTCGAGTCATTACAAAAGTTACCATAAATATCGGTAGTTGATCCGATCAAGTACCAGTATCGGTATTGGTGCAGCTTTACTAATAATTAAGGCTGTATTGCTGCCGAGCTGATTCTTGCCGAGCAGAGCATGATCGGCAGTATTACGTCCATTTAACTGAGCCAAGCGACGTGGCTCGCGTCGTCTTGTCTGGTGCGCGACTAAAAACCTACAAATATGCAACGCCACATTCATAACAAACATCTAAATCTAAAGCACCGAAATAAAAGGTTCAAGCAGCCAACCAGATAATTAATTTGTGACAACCATATTTCACCCCAACAACTCTTTTCCCGCGTGCGTGCCGTGCGTGCGTGCGTGCGTGGGGGGGGGGCGGGGGCCAATTTGGGTTCACTGGATTGGCTGGAATTGGAATTAGGTAATCTTAATTGGTGTATCTTAAGAAACATTTTTTTAGGCTAAGGTGCCCTGCTACACCAGGCTGTTTTAGTGAAAAAATTTGTTCTCAGAACCTGCTTGGCATTTAGCGAGTAATAATCAATAAAGGTGCTCGGTTCTGATCGGCAGCACCGATCGGCTCAGTTCTGCTTGGGGTAACAGACATTTTTTGCGCATTTTTTAAAAATAAATTCCTTTCATGTCAATTCCTTTTTCAACTGGTTTATTAGCAAAGGTTCACAATTACTTACCCGTTGTTCCACCCTTTTACATATATATTAAAATCGCTGAATATTTTCTCATGTTTAAATACTGATTAGTTTAGCATTTTCAACAATCTAAAAACTTTAAAAATGTTCAACAGCCAAATACTGACTTAGGAAGCTGTGGGATTCCACCACCAAGTCGAATTGTACAGCTTAACACTATCCAGTTCTTTAGCACTGAACTTGAGTACAGCCGCTATTGCGTTTAACATGTGTTGTCGGCTGCTGGGACTTGAACTTAACATGTAACTTAACACCACATTCTTCAGATATTCTAAATTAGCTCCTTCCCGGGATGTGTTGCGCTGTAACCTGGAAATCTGATCTGAAAGTGTTTCTATTTCATCATTATAGCGCTCTTCCTTCCCTAAGAAGTTCATTTGAAGTTCACGCATGGCGCTTTCCACTTGGTGTTTAGCTTTTCGTAAATTTGCAATTTCAACATCTTTGCGTGCCAACTGTTGAACGTAATGCAAGAACTGTACTTCTTTCTTGTCGGAGGTTGCAAATTTGGACAACTCGTTCACCACTTCAACCATACTGTCCTCTGTCAAGTTTTCCATTCCCACTACTTTCTCTTGCTCACCTTTGCTAGTTTTGCGATAAAGTCGTTGACCAATGCCCAATTGTGATTTGAGCACTAAAATTTCCTTGTCTTTTTCTTCAAGCAGTGTGAATGATCGTTCTCTCTGTCGCTGCAACTGGTGTTCAATCTCCGTCACCTTGCCTCTCCAGTCTGACTCGATGGACATTATTTGCTGTTTCTGGTTACCTTTGATCTCCGCAATGGCAGCGTGTAGTGAGCTCACCATTGCTGTGTGATCGTGTTCTGTTTCGTCTATTTCTGAATGCAACTGACGCATTTTCTCTCGTGCATCGCTTAGCTGGCTTCGCAACAACTCCACTTCCTTATCACTGGTGGTGTCCTAAAATTGTCAAAATAGTTAGTACAGGATTTACACTCTTCTTAAAACTCTTTAATTTTACAATAAAATTTACACATTTCAATCTTTAATTTTTGAACTAAAATTGGTTGTTGCAACTTTTCCAGCTATTTCTTGTCTAAATTAAAGAGTATCCTATAATGTTCATGTTACCTACTATTCACTTCACTTTTTTTGGGGATCTAAAGCCACAAAAAGTAATTGGTTCTCAAGAGTGCATGGATGGGCTTTTTCTTAGTGGGTGTTGTCTAAAAAATTTTCTGATCACGCATCAACGCTTTCACCAAACACTTCCTGAAGCCGATGATGATATCTGCCTGAGTTCCAGTCACATTATCGAGGCATGTTATAAACTCTGGGTTCGTACAGAACTCACCACATAACTTTACAGGCTATTTTAAGGCTTTTCAAGGCTCCCAGGTTTAAATTTCCAGGCCAAAAAAAGTAAGTAACTGTTCTTAAACTTGTCATCGTACAACCAAAGTTCTTGAAAGTTGAACCAAAGTTCTTTCCCATGATCTGTCATCCAACTCAAAAGTATTATAAACCAAACTAACACATTTTCCTCCGCAGTTGGATGGAATACGGGCAACAAGGCCTTCAGCCCAAGCCTTTATAGCTACATTTATTTGTCATTATTATTTTTCTTTATCTTTACAAACTTCCGCATTCAGACATAATTGAAAAACAAAAAACAAACCTAAAGTTTGTTACTCAATTTAAGGCTTTTCCAGGCGAATTAAGAATTTTGTCGAGAACCCAGGTTTCTTAAGGCCTGGAAATACCCCAAAGTAAAATTGAATACTTCTCAAGGCTTAC
>JAHWFP010029157.1:59730-82504 GCA_023313725.1 Lithobius niger
AGAAGAGAGACTCAGAATGAAGAAAATTGTTTAGCGAAGATTAAAAATAACAGGGAAGAAGTCTATCGAGTCCCATATGGAGGGTGTGATGCTGTAAACATGGGAGAAACAAGAAAAGGCGTAAGTAAATAACAGGGCTGATGCGCGAACAAGGTGGAAACTAATCAATCACATTCCAACACATGGAAACTTAACACGAGATTGATTGGAAGGCAACTGAAAGGCCTCTGGTTCTAATTCCAACAGACACAATTTAACAAAGAATGAATCACTGGCTATTCAACACCACGTCCGAGAGAATGGCGTGCTGATGAATAGACAGCAACCATCAAACCATGCAATCCAGTATCTTCTCAGAAACAATTTGTGCGTGAAGTTTAGAAACGAATGGAGAACTGGCCCGAACTTAATGGCCGCTCACGGAAAGCGATTCAAAGCCACGGACAAATCTCCGGGCACATTTGGGGCACTAATAGTACACTCCTCAACCCGGCCAAACTTAATGGATGGCGGTTGGAAAACGATCTTGGGCCGATGTACGCGCACTCCAAACCCCATCAAACTTAATGAAAGGCGATCAGAGCGATGCATCCAGAAACTATACAGCCTACCCTGACACACTGGCCCGCCGCCGATCGTCAAACACATCGACCACATCGGCGTCTTACTCCCAACATGCAAGGCCACGGCCGTTGCCAGAGGAAATCCACAACAGGCATCGACCAAAGGTGTCACATCACTCTACGCCTTAACTCCTTAGCCTTCCGTTAAACAAGCGTAATAGAACGAGAAACTTTGAGCTGCTTACGTTATCTGAAGTCCTGCACCACGATAAATGACGACATCGATCAGGCAGGCAAAATGGCAGACCCCTGACGTAGAGAATGCCCGCTTCGCCTGTAGGCAAAAAATGGCGGCCGCCATCTTGGTCAACGCGACGTCACACTCTGCAAACACATCCCGAACGATGGCACTGACTATGAAATTAGCTTGAAAACGGCAAAAATCATCCTGGAAGGGCAGAGATTTACTAAAACAGCACCAATCGTATCCAACATGAAGGACGAAACACACACAGAATCAGCGGGGACGGGCGGGGTACAAATTGGCAACAAAGTCAGTGTACACAAAGATGGCGTGGAGGAAAGCGCCGCACCATCCACATTCACATCCAAACTGATCACAACATTGTTAGATGGAGATACGGGTGGGGAGGCCGAAACAGAAATAAAATTATCCACAGGACTACTCATGGCGATTGACGACACCGGGCCAGTCAGACAACGGTAAGCTGAAGGCAAGTAGGTTTTGGTCAGTCTTCGTCCATGGACAAAATTGCCGCTATCGCAGTTGCAGTGTGAGAAGCACAAGAGCTGCACTAAAATGTCATCCAATAAAATGACAGCTGCGAGATTTCCTGCACCAGCCGTGCACTAACACGGATTTGCAGACACGAATATTTCCCCAAAGATCTGAGACATGTTGAAAATATCTCGCCAGAGAGCAAGCATACATCCACTCAGGGCGAAGGCTCAAAAGAAAAGTGACGGGAAGTGGCGTTGCATGCCGGAAATCGACAAGTAGCGCCACCTGGTGGTGAGCATTTAATCAAATGATTAAAGCTAAAGACTAAAGGTTAGTATTTTTAGATAATAGTGAAAACATGTATTTCCATGGTAAGACCAAGGTCAATGTGGACTTGCTATTGTGTAATACGGTACCAAAATCGGATGCTAACTTCACATGATGAACATTGCAAGCTTCACTGGGGTTCATAAATAAATTGCACTGAATGTTTAGAATTTTACCTTCTTTTTGGATTTCAGCACAGACTGCGCTCGGAGTTTATAATTTTCAAACTCTTCTTTTAGCCTTGCCAAATCTTGCTGACATTTCGCATGAATGTTTTCATTTAAATTTGCCATCTGAGGAAGTACTGACTCTGCAATTAAATTACAATACTGGATTAGCGACATACAAAATGACAACCCGATTCAAAACATGCTACATTACCATTCCTTTAATACTATTAACTCGACTATTTCAAAAGAATCTCATCACTTTGTAAAAACCTAAATTTGGGGGTGGGGGGGGGGTGAAAATTGGTTTCTATCGTCTTACGAAAATTTATACTGCCTGTAAATTTGATTGCATTCAGTTCCTGAGTGCTCTTTATTTGCTCGAGTTTTTTTTTCGCTCTCCAGATACAACCAGTGCGCAACCCTACTGCGCATGCGTCAATGCGCAGCCCTCCTATAAAACGTGACCGGCGCACCGGTCGGCCATCGCTTTCCTCTCGATATGTCAACCATGATGGTGGCTCAAGAGGGGAGGTAGGGTGGGTATTTACAGGTAGTATAAATTTTCGTAAGACGATAGAAACCAATTTTAACCCCCCCAAAATTTAGGTTTCTAGTCGACGGCAGAAAATTTCTACTACCTGTAAATTTGATTGCATTTACAGTTGACCTCGTCAATATAGTTGGTGGGCACCATCATGGCGAGTTACCCCGGGTTGCGTACTGGTTCCCCCAAAAGTTAAACGAAAACTTTGCACTTTATTAAGTTGAAACAGAAACAGTCATGTCGGATCTCTTTCGTAAAATGTGGTGGCCCTGAAAATGGCCGTTTGTTTTGACAGGTCTTGCTTCCGTCTTCAGGGGTTTTCGACTTGCTTCCATCTTCTGGAGGTTTTCGTTTCTGTTGCGAAGTGCTTAAGGGGGGTTGACTACACTTCTGGCAATTACAATGGAGCCAAGGCGGTGTAGATCTCCTTCCTGTCTTGTCATGTCACGGAAGTAGTGGCTGGTGAAGACAGTTTGGCTTCTCCAAGAACTGGCTTGAAGGATTTCAGCGATGGAGACGTGGTTGGGAAAAGCCCAGGACGTTGAAAGTGGCCTTAGTTCGTGTGCAGTGACTTTGATGTTGTTGTCGGTGCAGCTGATGCTTTCATCTTCGTAGGCTCTGGTGAATACCGTTTTGATCCAGTTGGATATCATGGCGGCTGATGTTACGTTGGTCCCTTTGGTGAAGGGTAGAAATAGTTGTAGACGACCACGCCGGCATTCAGGGTCCGCTGTTCGTTTGATGTAATATCGGAGTGCTCGAACGGGACAAAGTGTTCTTTCCGGTTCTTCATTGTAGATGTTTGTTAATGCCAGGATGATTATCGGTTTGGAGGATTCGGAAGGTTTTTGAGTTTTGGCACGAAAGTCAGGTCGTGTTCTGAGGTGGATAAATCTGGAGTTGTCAAAGAAGAAGCAGTAGGCTTGGTCGTTTGCGAGAGCCTGTATTTCGCTCGTTCGTAGACTTGCTGTAAGAGATGTGAGGAATAGTCTTCCGGGTTAAGTGATTAATGTGGCAGGTTTGAATAGGTTCGTAAGGTTCCTTGGTTAGGGATTCTAAGACCAGAGGAAGATCCCACTTCGAGAATTTCTGATAGACGGAGGGACGTTCGTTTTCGTAGGATCTTAGAAGGGAAGTGATCCGGTAATCTTCAAGAAGGTGTCGATTTCCTGCGGCTTTGAAAACGGTGTTTAGTGCGGATCTGTAGACCAGAATGGTGGATCCTTTGCGGTTGTCTTTGAAGAGGTCTTCGAAGAATACTAAGAGTTGCTGAATAGGGGGATTGATTGGATTAACTTTCTTTCGCTTACACCAATGAAACCAGCGTTCCCAGTGTCCGTCATATAGTTTGTTGGTTGATTTTCGTAGAGCCTTGCTGGCGATTCTGGTGGCCTGTTTCTTCAAAAATTCCAGCCTCTTTGATGAGTTTGATGATAGTAGCCACCCGTGCAGATGTAAGATTTTGGAGTTCGGGTGGAATTTGGTTCCTTTCTGTTGTGAGAGGAGGTCTGGGTAGTATGGAAGTTCTCTTGGGAGATCTATGAGGAGGTTCAGAAGTTGAGGGAACCACGGGGCTGCAGGCCAGTTCGGTGCGATTAGTAGGAAGATCCCAGGAGTTTGTTCGATCTTTGTGAGAATGGTTGGGAGAAGTTTGAAGGGTGGGAAGAGGTAGACATAAAGGTTCTTCCATGGGAAGGTTAGTGTATCGACGGCGCAGGCTTTGCTGTCCGGAACCGGGCTGATGAATTGGGGAAGTTTGGCATTGTGCCTCGTGGCGAATAGGTCGATCATGGGTTTCCCCCAGATGTTGAAGAGATATTCGCAAATTGATGTCTTTAGGGCCCATTCCCCTGAAGGTGGCTTGTTGCGAGATAGGGCATCCACAATGACGTTCTGGTTTCCTGGGATATGCAGAGATTGGATGGACGTGTTGAGTTTTTGGCAGAGTTGGAAGATGGCTGAGGTGATCTGGTGTAGGGTTCGAGAACGAGTTCCACCTTCCTTGCGAATGTAGGCAACAGCGGTTGTGTTGTCTGCCTGGACTTGGACTATTTTGTCTGCTACAAGGTGCCGAAAGTGGTCGAGGGCGTTGTAGATGGCTTGATGTGATCCGAAGTGTCTGGGGGCCAGATGCCGGCAATCTCGTGATCCTGGATGTGGGCACCCCATCCTGTTAAGGAGGCATCCGTGAGAAGTAGGAGGTCTGGGGTGAGTTCGTGGAGGGGTACGGTTTTGGCGAGGTTGGTTTTGTTCATCCACCAATGTAGGCATTCCCATGGGAACTCTTCGTTTGTCGGTAAGGTTGTCCTGGATGTCATGGTTGATTCGGGTGATAGGTGCCCCAGCAGTCGATTCGGTAATGGTGGAAGGGGCGAGTCATCCATCTGCCGTACGGGAGGAGATTTGTCATGGAATCGAGTTTCCCGATGAAGGAGTTCAGAGTTCTGAGAGAGTGGGAGATTGACTTCTCTAGTTCCAGACCGCGTGAGAGTAGGTCGGTTTTCCGTTCTGATGAGGGGGTGACAGTGCTTTCGATTAAGTTGAAATCTACTGCTGGGAAGGTGTTAGTCTTGACTTTTTCCAGTTGGTCCCCAGTCGTGGGATGTGGAGGAATCGAATTGTGAACATTCTGTTTCGGATGAGTTGTTGAAGATTTTGGGTTGTTGAGGAGCCAGTTGTCCAGGAAGGAGTTGGCAGTGATTTGGTGGCGAAGGAGATGGCCGAGAACGGGTTTCAGGATGGTTGTGTCTGAAGGTTTTGTTGCGAATTCCCAAGGAAGGGAAGTTCGAAGGCGAGGATTGTTTATGAATGAAGGACGAAAGCCATGAGAGATTACGGATAGGACTGTGGTGTCGGATGTGATGCGTTCCCAGGCTTATCTGAAAAATCGGAGTCGACTGACTACAGGTCTGATGTAGTCATTGGCGTCGATGGGGTTTGCTTCTGGAAGAAGATGTGAAGTATCTGCTGCGATTGTCAGGTGTGGAGCTGCGTTGTATCCTTTTGTTGTTTTGGTCGTTTCTGCGAAAGGATTGGTTGCTGTCACGGAAGGAGTGCGAGTTGTTGTCGTGGGAGGATTTGGACCGTGTTTTGACTGGCTGTTTTGGAGGAGGGGCTGCCGTGTTTTGGTTGTGTTGAGCTTTCCGAAAAGGTTGGTTAGAAGCTGGGTTGGGTTTAGGTTTACGTGAAATGTCCAGATGAGGTGCCCGAGTTGGGACTATTCCTCTGAAGAGCATTTTGGATTCGTGAAGAGGAAGGTTGCGAAGGGCATGCTTGGTTGAGGTGTTTAAGTTGGTTGTGGTACCAAGAGCGATGTCACGTAGAAGTAGGGTAGAGTTGAACAAAGCCCTGGTGAACCAGTTGAAACTGCGAATGAAAAGTGGCGAAGGACATTTTCTTGAACAGTTCGGAGATCAGCAGATGAAGGTGTTTGATGTCGTGCTTGCTGGATTCAATGGCGAGTCTCTCGCATAAAGCGTTAAAAGCAGTGGCACGGACGTCAGCTTGAGAGGCGACACAAAGGCCAAGCCGAAGGATTCTGTCGTTTTCTTTAAGAACAGCAGTTGGAACTTCGGCACGTTTTGGGATGAACATGGCGGTTCCGAAATCCATCTTTGCTTCGGTTGCAAGGAATTCAGATTGATGATAGGTTTCAAACTGTCTTGGGTTTGCGGCGCCATCGCCGGAGGATTGAAAGAACCAGGATTCACGGCACTGGCGAAGAGGCGGCGGTTCTTTGTCTAGTTCCAAGGGTTCTCCTTTGCCTAATAAGGATCCACCGTTCTTGAGTAAGGTGGTGAGAAGTGTGGTGGATTGGCCGATTCGTGCACGTTGCTTGTTGTTTCTTTCCCTTAGTCCAAAACCGAAACCTGTTGTTAGTCCTCGGTTTACCGTGGAAGGGGGGGTCGGGTCAGGCTTGTAGAGGAAGTTGTCAGGGACGATGGCTTTCACAGCTTTGAGAAGGTCAAAAATCGGGATGGCTGGGGAATCAGTGTCGCCTTGAAAGGACTCATCGTATGGGTCGAGCGGTTGACGCTCGAAGTTTACTTGTGGTTGATTGCGTTGGTGTGCGGCGAGTACAGCAGCTGAGTCAAGACCGTCATCAGGATGCAGGACAGCATGGAGCAAGGCCTGAAGGTCGAGCGAAGAGGAAGTGCGTCTTTTCTTACTGGGGATTTCATCTGGGGAAAGTACATCCAGGCGATGACTTGGTTGGCGTGAAGCAGCAGATGAGAGGTCCAAGGGTCTGTGATCATGTTCTAATGGTTCAGGGGAAGAAGAAGTTGATGATCGTAGACGTTGGCCACATGGAAAGGATGAAGTTGTAGAGATGAGTGGAGCAGCAGACGTTAATGGTTGTGTGGGCGATGGTAAGACAACGATGTTGAGGTTTACAGGGACAGGGCTGGCCGGAGTGTTGAAATAGGTCGAACGGAAGGATCCATTGCGACTGAGTCAAGGGCTGTGCGTTCGGCGAACGAGGTGCTTGTTTTTGTTGGGCTATGTTCTTGACGAAAGTTTTGCCTGTAATCGGCGAAGGTTTGATTGCGTTCGGCGAATGTTCTGTGAAGGTTGTACGTTCGGCGAAGGCTTGTTGCGTTCGGCGAAGGTTGTGCGTTCGGCGAAGGCTTGCTGCGTTCGGCGAAGGCTTGCTTGCGTTCGACAGAGGCTTGCTATGTTCGGCAAAGGCTTGCTTGTGTTTGGCGAAGGTTGAGCATTTGGCGAAGGCTTGCCTGATGGTGAAGGTTGTCTTCCCTTGAACTTGCGGTGAAGGTTTTGGTGAAGGTCGTTTTTGCTTGATTGTGTTCGGTGGCTTGGAGACTTTTGGCGAACTTCGGGCACTTTCGGTGGGCTGATGCAGCTGGAGAGGCGATCCGTCTTCGACGAGAGCTTGAGGAAAGTGATGTCCGACCGGCGCGCCGGTCACGTTTTATAGGAGGGCTGCGCATTGACGCATGCTCAGTAGGGTTGCGCACTGGTCGTATCTGGAGAGCAAAAAAAACCTCAAGCAACTAAAGAGCACTCAGGAACTGAATGCAATCAAATTTACAGGTAGACATTTTCTGCCGACGACTAGAAACTACACACTGAATTACGACTATCGTGCCCGACATTTCTCCGTCGATACGATCAACATATTTTCATAGGTTGTCTAGTTGTCTGACCCTGGATAGGTAATTTTTTTGCTATTATGAATACCTTTAAATGCAAAAACCAAGCCCATAAAAACCGGAATAAATAAACCACTTAATTAAGAACCAATTCCAATAAAAGTACACATTTCGCATTACATAGTGAAGAGATTATTCATCTACTTTAAATCGCCTAAGGATCCAGGGTTCTAGTCCCTGTTCGGACACCAAGATGTGGTAATGCAGCTGCCTGGGGGTAGAAGCTGGACTTGCCTCGGGTTCACTTTCACACAGTTCGGGGCCAATTACTCACACTCTTGCCACAGATACTCTACATACAGGTTGATACAGGTCTGCTGGGTTGGGTCATGGCAGCTTCATGCTCCAGTTGGCTGCGTTTTGGGCTGCTCTGTTGCATCCTGCCTCTTTGGCGAGAATGACTAAGAGCGCCTACTCCGGAGCTCGCACTACAAGGTCATGGGCAGCAGGGAGTAACCCCACAGGGAGCTAGGGAAGCCCCATGACAATCCAACATACGCACTTTTTAACCCAAGTTCTGACCAGTGGCCGTTAAGTCCAGCCGCTAACTTAAAGCCCGGAGCAAACTTCCGGAAAATATCAGCGCAAACGTATGGGAGTTCCTGATCGTTAATCACATTGGAAAATAGGTTGATTTCACATAGATTTAAGGGAATGTCAATAACTTCACTATTTTGTATTTGTGACCTACCTTGCACATTTTTTATGAATTGGCTTGCTCTTACAGGAAGCCATGGAAAAAAAAAATGTAGTTGTTCTCGGTACTTACACATTCAAAAAGCCACCCGATGACCAGGCCTTTTATTTTAAGTTCTGTTTGAAATTAAGAAATCTAGTAGACCTATCTTGTTTTTTTTCTGTTCAGATTGTGGTAGTAAATTTTCAAACTATTTCAAACTACAACTTAACCTGGTGAGTGAAAAACTCACTACTTCTGTCATTTTACTTTGACTGTGAAAAATAGTACTTCATGTTGAACCCAGTTTACTCTTTTGGTTGGGCGTTTCACCACTTTGCTATGCTGCGTCGTTTGCTTGTCTTTCATTTTTGGGTTAACTCGGATTACTTTCGGGTTTTCGTGTTGGACATTGCTGCTAGGAGTCCCTCTTTCCCGCACATCCGGCACACTTTCCCACATGCTCTCTCACAATGTCAGCCGTAATGTCTTTCACAGCCGCATCTGAAACGTGTTGTTTACTTTGTTCCGGCGCTCTTTTGTTATTTCCATATTTCAGCCTAACTCCACATGATACATAATTGCAGTAGAATCCTTTTTGAAGCTTGCCTGGGCGATATTTCAGTGAGCCGCACTGCTGCGATTATGTCATCAAGCACATAATCTGGACAACACAAAAGTTGGCGGTACAACTTTTGATCTGTACGTCCCCCAATAAATTGATCTTTTAAGCACTCTTCAGTGTTATCACCATATTGCAGTGTAAAACACATTGCCTTTATCGCATGAAAAAATCGTAAGTTTCATAACCTTTCTGCGTCGCCTAATAATTACATGGCGTTCAAAAGTTTTGTTAAGTTTGGCTTTAAATAAGTGTTTACTTTTGTCATTACCACATCATAGGTTGGCACAATTGTACCTCCAGCATAGTTTGTGAAAGTGAACGTTTCATATATCTTCTGCAGATCCCGCACGGCCACACATTACAAAAAAAATATTTTGTCCATTTTGAACAGCACTGCCTGCACAGTACGTGTAGCATCAAAGCCATTGTTCCCACCGCTCACCTTGATTTTACCCTTGTTCGTAAATGGTTGGAGAACTCACTGTAGACACGCTTATTTTCATAAAGTCAAGATATCACTTCATATCTTGACTTTATGAAACTAAGCGTGCCTACAGCGATTTCTTCAACGTATTGTAAGATGAATTTTCATAGTAAGCGGTGTGACGTTTTCAAAGCAACTGGTTGAATTGCAGGAACATGTGAGTTCATATCTTTGTTTCCAATGTAGTGATTTGTTTTCATTATCCTTATTGAAAACCTGTGCGCTGCAGTTAAGAAAGGATGCACACAGATTTAACTCACTGGAATTTACTGGAAATCACTGGACTTCCCATTGTGGCTCACTGGCTCGCAACGAACACTTCTTTACATCACACTTCTAGTCAGCCTAGGTGGTGCTACAGACGCTCACACACTACACAAACCTTTTAAAGCAACCAAAAAAAAAAGAAAAACCAAACGGATTCCATTAATGACACATATTTGCTTCATTTGAAAAGAATGCTCGGAGAATAATCTTCAACATGGCGACTAAAACTGCAGTTTAGATTGGCTAAGGGAATCTCATTTTTATACCTAAATAATCGTAGGGCGATGAAGCTGTTTATACGAAACAATACGCAGACAATACGTTTATACCACAGTGCAAATTATTAAGGCTGAACCGATATCGATACTGGATCGGAGCAGTTGCCGATATTTATGGTATTGAACCGATATTGGCACCTTTTGCTGAAATATTGATAAATTGATAACAGTTCGAGATTACAACTTGAGGTTCAAGGTGTTTTGCTCAGGATATCACTGAGCAAATAGTAATTGTTGGTTACTATTTTAACAATTTTTATTTTAATAATTATTGGACTTGACAAATTATTAAAGCGACTTCATGTAATAGTTTTAAATTCCTCTTTACCATGGCAACAAACTCTGAACACCATGCTGCGTGATAAAAGCAATCTCGAACACAGCTTTGTTACATACGTTCAATATGCTGTGACTAGATTTGTAGACCCCAAACGTTAAGGCTAACGGCTCCAACAACACTAAAACCCTGACGCTTATGGAAATATAAACTTATTACCAGTGAAAATTAAATATGATGGTGCCTAAAAAAATTAAGAAACTTAAGTACTTTAGGTTCTAAATATAGAGCACAGGTGCATCAAACATTGTCTGAGCTGAGTCTGCAGTTTATACTCGAACTCTGATCAGCCTAAAAATTTGATTCCGGTCAAAATGTGGTATCTACGACAATTACAGACAGATTTTGACATTCACATATACTAAATTGATTCCTTCAATGAGAGCTTGTCAGTAGTATTAACTAAAAATCAATAGCACATGCCATTTTAAAGTTATGTTCTTAAAACATGAAAATCTGACCTGAAAATTTTAAGTGCGAGCAGAGTTAGAATCACAAACTAATTTTAAGTTACAATAACAAACACGGCAGAGACATAATAAAAAACATAAACAGGAAATTGTTGGCCCATCAACCATGCCAGCTAATTTTGTTTCTATTACCTAAACAAATATATACACTAGCTGTAAATTTGAGCATTCCTTTCCAGAATGCTGTCTTTCCCTAGAGGTTTTTAGGTAGTGTGTAGCAGTCAGCTCGGTTACCCAAGTACGCACGCACACCCCAACCATTTTTTTTATTCCTCTCAATTCGTCATGGTGGTGACTCAAGAAGGGAAGTAGGGTGGGTACAGGTAATGTACATTTCCATATAGACAATAGAAACAACATTTAGCCGGCCCTGCTGAGGGGCCAGCAATTTCTAGTTTCTATGTGCTATTAGGAAATAGCCATTACCTGTAAATTTCAGCATTTATAGTAGACCTTGTCAAAACTGGCGGTTGCCACCACCTTGACGGGCACCCTAAGATTACGAGCTGGCACCCCCAGAGTCGCAGACTCCTTGAATGCAAATGTTGGGTATTGTGTGGTATTTAAAAAAAATTAAAAGTACATTTGGGTCTAAAAAAATGTTGGAGGGGCCTAAAGAGCCTTACGAAAGGGGCTGAGCCAAAAATAAAGAGGGAGGGGGATGGTGGTGCGTAAAGCGTGGGGGGGGGGGAGGGACATTTGACTAGAGAGCCAAGTTGGTCAGACGAAAGTGAAGTGGCTGTTGTTACTTGTGGATTTGCCAAGATTCTAATTGGAGTTTCAAGTAAAGAGGAACGTCAATAATGTTGGTTGTGGTGTTCCTGTTGATGATGGTGGTGAGGTTCCAGGATTGCCATCCGGCCCGGAATGCAAGGGTCGAGGTCGAGGGACCTGTACGTCGTGAAGCAGCCTGACGATGTGACGTGACGATGCGTCGTTTGGTCTGGTGTTGGTTATTGATGGTCTGAAACGTGTGTTGTGAGGGAGGACTTCAAATTTCTTTCATTCTGTGTCCTACTGTTTTGTTCTGGTGCAAAAACAAGGAGGGTTACGATGAGGAGCAGAAGGCCAGGTTGTTCCTGTTAATTGTGGCAAAATAAGTCGGGAGGGCTGGTGTTGTGGTGTCGTTGAAGACGGGTTATGAAGGAGTTAGTGGCGTATGATGGCGCTTTTGTGAAAGGGCCAGCCAGATAATGTCCATGATTAGACAGGTGAAAATAGGCTAAATGACGAAAGGGGTGGAGTTTAGGTAATTAGGAAGGGCTGTTGCTGGTAATGCGAACAGCAGTGCCTTTCCACGGTGAATTGACCAGTTGTGGACGAGTTGATTGTGAAGATTTGGCCGAGGAGGATTCATGGTGATCTGGCAGACCCGAGGCCTGTGGGTTTTCCTTGTGGCCGTGATGTTATGGGGAAAGGCACGGCAAAACCATGACTGACGCTGGTGAGTGCTCTTCCCTGGCGTGAAGGTGTCAGATCTTCGGGTGTTGACTCGAAGATGAGGATGGAAGATAGAAATGGATGATTAATGTTCATGTTGGTCATGGTTTCTTTTTGTTGGTGGAATGGTTTGTGAGGGGTCAGGTGCTGGCTGTCCTTGAGTGTTCGGGCGAAGGGGACAGAATGGTCCCCGAAAGAGGCTGGAACAAAAGAGCCCCTGCCCCATTCAGGAGGCTTGACTCAGTGACGAAAGAAGTTTACTTGAGACGATGGCTGAGTCGTTGAGACTGGTGTGGGCTTCTAAAGAGGCTGAATGACAGAGCTGTTGCCCCATTGAGGAGACTTGACTTGGTGATGAAAGAAGTTTCCATGACCGCCACACACGCTCGGTCACCAACCAGATCGCTGGGTCTGTCCCCTATAGAACGGACATGTGGCTATTCTTGCAAATTTTCCACCGGTTCACATGGTTGCCAAACATTTCCGGTTTATTCCCATACACACATTTGTACTCAACACCATCACCACCTCGAGCCGAGTTACCCAACCGCGGCACAAGCCGCCTTCTATTAAGAGACGACTCACAATCCCGATCATCCCCCTGATGGCGAGATTGATAGAGTAAAGCGCAGTGGAATTATATTTTACTGGTAGTTTTGTGGTCGTGAAGTAACGCAGATGATCACAGCACATCATGATTGTTAATCAATTGGTTTACTCGTAAAGGACGGTAGAAAATACATTAGGAGTGGGGAATATTTACATTGGGTACGACCTAAAGGTAAATTCGAAGTGAAGCTGTAAACCACAAGCGTTTACAGCTAACAATAGTAAACATTACTTTTATTGTTAAGATAACATCACGACATTGTCGTTATCATATGTAACACTACATACACACGGAGTAGTGTCTTGACCTGATGCTTGTTCCCAAGTAGCCAAGTCAGGATATGGATCTTGACATCTACGGTTATCAGTCCCAGATTCCATCAAGCCCCCGTGAGACGAAGGCCACTTGATATTCTAAATCTTGATCTGCACACTTAACTTGTAAAGGAGAGACCAAGACACAAGTTGTGATGTATGGAAGTCGCAACTGCTTTGGTACATATGTCAGCCCAATTTCGTTCGGTCGGGACGAATTCAAGTCGGATATTTCCGTCGTTAATTTTCTCTCGAACGAAATGATATATTATTTCAATATGTTTTGAACGGGATCGTTCTATCTGGGAATTTGCATGCTGAATTGCACTAAGGGAATCCGTCCTTACGATGGTAGGTGATTCTTGTGCCTGATAGACGCCTATTTCTTTCAGAAAGGATCTAATCCAGAAGGCTTCTCGTGTTGCCAAACATAGAGCACGGTACTCAGATTCCATTGTCGAAAGTGATATACTCTTTTGTTTACTTGCTCTCCAGAGTATAGGCGTTCCCGCATAGTAGACTAAAACTCCAGATATTGATTTGCGGTCATCTGCACTCGGTGCGTGACTGGCATCAGCATATATTTCAAGTTTCTTGTCACTAGGTCGAAATGTCAATTTCCTATCAATTGTCCCTCGTAAATAACGAAGTATTCTTTTCGCTGCGACCCAATGTACAGTTCCGGGGTTGGCTGAATGAGCTGCCACAGCATTAACCGCATACGCTATATCAGGACGAGTTGCCAGAGCCAGGTAAGATAAACATCCCACCAACTGTCGATAAGGTACACATCGCATTTCTTCTTCCTCTTCAGGAGTTAAGCTGACAGTCTTGAGTAAATGTTGTCCAGGTATGCATGGAGTTTCTACAGTTTTGCAGAACTCCATATTGAATTTCTTCAGGATATTTTCAATATATGTTTTTTGATTTCCATGTAATGTTCCATCGGGCTCACGTACGAATTGAATCCCCAATAGAAAATTTAAAGGACCCAAATATTTTATGTCCAAGTCGGCGCTCAAAATCTTTCTTAACAATTGACGTATCTCCATTGTTTGTGCCGCCGCCATTAGATCATCGACGTAAACAGTGACAAAACCAAGTTCATTGTTAACACGAATCCAGAAAACACACGCATCTGACAGACAGCGTTTCATCCCGTGCGACAATAGAATCTCACTTAAACGTCTGTACCAACAAAGCCCAGCCTGCCTTTAGCCATATATAGATTTCGCTGTTGATTTGTAATATAAATTGGCTATTTAATCGTCTAAGGATTAACGGATCACCAATTTTGTCGGCTAGCAAAGATAAGTCACTGATACCACATTCAAAAGGCAATGTTTTATTTGACAACAGTAAACGTAGACTTCTACTAAAAGACGCATTGTATGTACCAGGATTACAAGTTAATCTCTTCTCAGTAAGGTCAGCAACAGCTAGTGGATGCAGCGTAATATTTTATGAAACATGCTGCATAATTTATCATAGCAGGAAAATACTAGCCAAGGCATATATGCAGAACGGTCTTTATATTTTAGATGGTAATCCAATAGAAGCAAAAGAAGAAAAGGTAAAATTGATGTTGACTCAAACTAACCTAAACAATCAATATCCTGAAAGTGAAATGGCATTAATAAATAAAATAGTGCCGTGTAACCAAACGATTCAAAGCAACATAGAAAGATGGCACAAACGGTTCATGCATATATCTGTAACGTCATTACAAAAAATGGCCGAAGCACATGCATTAAGAGATTTTAAAATCCCAAAACAAAAAGGATTAGTTTTACCATGCCATGAGTGTATCCAAGCTAACCAGACAAGAAAACCATTTCCAGCATTGACTTATGAACATGCTAAAAAACAATTAGAACTTGTGCATACAGATGTGTTAGCAGTACCAATTAAATCATTAGGGGGCAACTCCTATGTCTTAACCTTCACAGACGATTATTCTGGCTTTGTAACGTGCTACATCCTAAAGAACAAATCGCAGGTGCCAGAAAAACTAAAAGAATATGTTGCCATGGCAGAAAACCAAACGGGACAAAAGCTTAAGTCAATCAAATCCGACTGCGGAACTGAGTACCTTAACGAAAGTGTATCTGCATTTCTGAAAGAGAAAGGGGTTAAACACACCACTACAAACATTTTTTGCCCCGAGCAAAATGGCCGTTCTGAACGTTTAAACAGGACATTGTTGAACTTAGTACGAGCAACATTAACAAGTGCAAACTTGCCGGCGTATTTATGGGCCGAGTTGATTTCAACTGCAGCTTATTTAAGGAACAGATGTACAAATAAAGCAAATGAACATATAACTCCGTTACAATTATGGTTGGGTCGAGAAGACAAGCCAACTGTAAAACACCTAAAGGCGATTGGATGCATTTGTTTTGCACACATTCCAGTTCCCAAACGTAATAAACTAGAACCAAGAAGTAGGAAATGCCTGATGGTGGGATACGATCAAACTTCACGTAGCTATCGTTTATGGGATTTGGAAAATCACAATATTATCGTATCGACGAATGTAACATTTCTTGAAAATGAGTTCAACTTCACACACTTGCACCAACAAGAAGAACAAGGCTTTGGAAGCGTGCTGGGCCCATAACTCAGAGGTCCGTGGATCGTAACCACGCTCTGCTACCACATGATAGAGTAAAGCGCAGTGGAATTAGATTTTACTGGTAGTTTTGTGGTCGTGAAGTAACGCAGATGATCACAGCACATCATGATTGTTAATCAATTGGTTTACTCGTAAAGGACGGTAGAAAATACATTAGGAGTGGGGAATATTTACATTGGGTACGACCTAAAGGTAAGGAAGGTTAATTCGAAGTGAAGCTGTAAACCACAAGCGTTTACAGCTAACAATAGTAAACATTACTTTTATTGTTAAGATAACATCACGACATTGTCGTTATCATATGTAACACTACACACACACGGAGTAGTGTCTTGACCTGATGCTTGTTTCCAAGTAGCCAAGTCAGGATATGGATCTTGACATCTACGGTTATCAGTCCCAGATTCCATCAGAGATCCTGTCCCTCGAATGGATTTTACGGCTCGGACACCTGCCTGGCCCATCATCGTCATTGCTCGGACACCTACCCGGCCCACTATCGTCACGGCTCGGATCCCTGCCCGGCCCATAATCACAACGTCTCGGACGTCTGCCTGGCCTGTCGTCGTTTTCAAGACGGAAATTTTGTTTACTCCGGAAATTATAGTTGCGTTCTTATTTTACGCAACACCTTTCAAATGCACTCTATTTATCTTACCTAATATCGCCCGCAGGCCAGCATTCACTCTGCCAAACTTCCGCAAGGAATGGTCGGGCCTACATCACTTACCTCTTAGTTAGACCTAACGGCGCCGCAATCTTGAACCACGCCTGACGCCGTCTTTCCCGAATCAAAACAAACCGCTCAGCGCTCCCGCCATCCGCCGGGAAATCGACTCACATCGCTTGTGATCTGGAGTTATCTTCCGTAGGTATAGTCCAAGCTGCCATCTACGTAAACATAACTGTGTTTCCATGCGAAAACACTTTGTTTTCCGCTACCAAAATATGACTTCTAACCGTATTCGTTTTGCCCTTGTAAAGTATGACTAGCCATGGACACGGCAAAAGAGACAGTGGAGGTCAGGCGCGAGAAAGGATGCAGGGTACCGGAAGTGACACAAGGGTCGCGAAGTTTTGGTATTATTTGCATAAATTAATGGGTAATTTGATGCAAATGAGGAGTTGCAAGGGTACGGAATGCAAAGGGACATCCCAACTAGTTAACACAGCGAGGAGAATTCTAAGGAGAAGTGAGAAATGGTTAAAAGTTAGCCTCAATATTGCAACAGCCACTCGCTAGCCGAGCACATGGATGAGCTCTTTTTTCTGTCACACGAGTGGGCGGTGGTGAAAAAGAGAAATCCAACCACTGGTGCCACCAAACGACAGTCAAGCTTTCAAGAATACAAGAGAGCTGAAAACATGCCACGTTGGGAAGAAAATAAGAAACTTAACACATTTCTCTAAAAATAAATTGTTTAACGAAGGTGTTTTACAAAGTTTTTCAGTTATATTTTAATTAAATACTATTCAATTCAAACAACAATCCCAAAAAAATAAGTAGGAAAATAGGAACGCTGCGACCCCAAATTTTAACATATTTGTCTAACAAAACCGTCTCAGAGCCGCCCCCTTAGTCATGGCTCTTTTTCCAATTTTGTGATCAAAGTATTAAATTTGGGAATTCGATGTATACATAACAGAAAAAATGAACTAACGTTTTAATTTGAATATTCAATATCAAGAAATCACAAAAAAAATAAGCTCATATTTAAACTACAAAAATAAACTCTATATTTAGAGAATTTTTGATGGGCTTTAATAGTCCGTGCGATGTATCTTCTTCAGGCCTCCTAGTATCTTCATTCCTCCTCGTATCTGCTTGCCTCTGTCTTACATTGTTACTAGTGCTCGTGTTTTTTAAATCGGATGGAAAACATTGCCCACTCTATTTGTCTAGTGACGCCCGTTAAGCACTCGTTTTGTTCCACTTCCAAGTAGAGCACACCTCTTGAGCAAGTGGAACCAAACGAGCGCTAACAGGCGTCACCAAATGAATAAAGTTGACAACATTTTCTGCACGTTTTACAAAGCATGAGCCCTAGTGATAATGTAAGATAGAGGCAAGCACATATAAGGAGGAAGAAGATAGAGACCGTAAATAGCACCAAACAGACTATTAAGCCTATCAAAAATTTGCTAAATACCAAGTGCATATTTGTAGTTTGAAATCGAAAGTATTTTTTGGCGATTTCTACACAAGAAGCTGAAACCTATATTTACCATCAACAGGCTTTTCCAACTTCTGGTTGGCAGTTTCCAGCATATCTTTTAACTGGCCAATTCGTTCCTTTAAGATGTCGGATTCAGAATGGGATTCGTCCATTTCTTTCTCGCATTCTCGTTGTAGACTAATGCAACCAGCAGCCCTTGCAAGCGCAGTGTTCTCCACATCAAGCTGAGATACCCTTTCCTGTAAAAGCGTAACATGAAGTAACTCAGAAAAAAAAACCATAAAAAAATATTTGTGTACTGGTAAAAGTCCTGTAATCTAAACATCCAAACAATTTTCAATTAGGGCTTTAAAAAAAAAAGTTTGTTTCTCAAGTAAATAAAAAAAAAGCTGGAGAAAGAGTTTTTCTCTTCCTCTGCAATTAGACAATACTACCATAAATCGCCTATTAAATGCCCTGGCATTGTTACCATCCCCCCCCCTCATCGCCATGTTTCTGCATGAAATTTACAAAAAGCTTCTAACGTCTACCAAAGTCAATGTTTTATCCTTTTAAATTTTGGTTTTTATGCAGTAAAATTAACAAAAAGCTTCATCAATTCAACAAAACCATGTAACGAAGCCTCGTGTTTCAACGGATTGGTCAGGCCACCTTAACAACAAAAACCTTCACGAATGTGAATTGTGTGGCGCTCGCCATTTGGCCAGAAGATATTTAAATTCACTAGCCATTGTTTATTACTCACTCGCCATGTAGAAAAGTAGTTTTAGCAGGTGTGTTGCTACTTAATGTTTAAACATTGTTTTCAATAATCTAACTCGCTAAATCAAAACACTAAATAATCTAAATCAGGTAAAGAGGCTAGTAAGAAAATCAAATCCTCGGTTGGGTAGCCATTGTAATTCTGCTCCCAACGAGGCAAAACGCTGGTTTCAAGCTAGTACGGTTCCCGAGATATGACAATTTCAGCGTCAGGGTTTGTTAATCAGTCGCCGTTATGGCCAGTAGGGCTAAAAATCAAGTCGTCAACTGCTGAATTTCCCTCGCCATTTGGCGAGTGACAACCGACATTGGTGAAGGTTGGACACCAACAATCAAAAACCTCAGAGCTGCAATTCGTCTTCGCAACAAACAATTTCTTCAATGGCGCTCGCTAGTGCTACTGAGGCTTCAAAAAGACTTCTGTACTTAAATAGGATCAACTCGCTGAAAATTGGACCAAATCAACTTCTGTTTGCACCGATTAATAGACCAACACATCATCTCCACTTCTGCCCCGACAGAAGTTTGAATTTCATCCGAAATAAATTTCTACAAGCTTTTGAAAATCACTTCAAAAATCGCCGCACCGCACGCAGTACTCAAGTTGTTATTTTTTGACAATTGTACATTTGTAATTTTGAATTTCTTTCAGGCATAAAGAAATTTCTTTTAGTGTTGTTTTAGGAGGGGCTGACAATTGGCATTTAACCTCACATACCGTAAATCGTGTATTAAAAGCCCAGTTGAAGCTAAAGCCCACCCCCTAAAATGCTGAAAAGTCAAAATTATGAAATAGTGGAGTTAAAGCCCATTGTCATTTTGCTACGAAAAATTACCTGAAAGTTATACGATGTGAATAAAGATAGTACTGCTTGCTATGTTTACTGGCCCCTTCTCCCTCCCTGTAGTGATAGTGGACTCTTTCTTTAGTGTCTAGCACCTGCACAAGGCCTGGGCATCTCTCACCTAAGCCTCCTCCCTTCTTCACAGCAATTAAAAGGATGTACAAATTGGTCTTCATAGATCGTTCAAAAGCTTCGAATTTTCGGTAATAGATGTCCAGAAAGGTTAGAAAATTGATAATGCTTGATTTAAAGCCCACCCCCTATTTTTGCCAAATTAACTGCATAAGCCCATGGGCGTTTAATCCACGATTTACGGTATATGTAATGGAACAACACCTACGTTCGATATTTTTTATTTATATTCAAGGTGACGATTTTGAATATCCATGAAGAATGTCCGACCACTTTTAAACGTTGTCTGCGGCTGCAAACAATTTCAAATTTATGTAATGCGTTATAGCACATCACAAGATGGATTATTTAACATTTTTCTTTGATGCTTAAAAGCATTTATTAGCGTAAATTATTCTTATGAGCACTACCAAAGCTCAACCTTTATTTTATCGTATTTTACCGGATCCAAAATGTATCTTGTAAAACGTAATTCTCTACCAAAAACTCTGACTGTGCTACCTTCCCAGTGACCAAAAAATTAGTAAAATCTACCAGAAAACTTACCTAGTTTTTGTAGGAGAATTGGAATTCTCTAAGTATTCGATCATGCGGTTCTACCGTTCGGTTAACGCCTTTTGCCGCCGACCCCTGAAAAAAAATATAACCAATCCCAGCACCTCTTCTCACCTTCTCGTCACTTCCGGTCCGTCTCCATTCACGTCCACTCTCTCCGTTTCACCACTTTGACAAAGGCCCACACTTTATGCAAGGGAGGTGGGCGGGCTCCCATGGTAGAACCACACTTTCGGATTGTAGTAGAATTTCAATTCTACTACAAAAACTAGGAAAGTTTCCTGGTAGAATTTACTAATTCTCCAGCGTATCCTCTGTAGCGGTTGTACTGTTGGGTAGACTGATCGTAAGCAAGTGCGCAAACCACGACCCACCCGAATGTGGTACCACAAGAACAAGCATTCCTACCGTGGCAGCAAGTTATGCCCAACATCCACAACCTGTCCTTTCCACGACCATCGGCACTCCTACCAAACACACTGCCTACCGGCACCAAGACAACTCGCACCCCACCACAGGGCTCGAAATGAGCGGTATCGCATCACAATTTGCACCACAAATTTAAACTTTAGCGATGCAAAATTAAATAATCTTGCAGCGACGAAACTGTATTAAACGAGACCACATAACAGCGTAGTGATGATCGTGTCGGCTGACACGGAGATGCTAATCCCTCTCTACCTTATAGGCAGGCCAAGCGTCGCTCTTGTTTTAGACACTGTAGCTTTTTGACGCGCAGCCAGCGTTAGTCATGGTGCCAGAAGGAGAGAGGGTCAATTTTGTTAGATAAATCCTATTGGAAATCCTAGGTGCTTTTACATGCCACAATAGCCATGAGTAGGAGCCATCACAGGGCCCTTCTCTTCCGGAAAATGCCAAGAGTGGCTGAGGCCAGATTCGAACCCGGGACCTCTGGCACAGGAGACGGTCATGCTAACCATCAGGCCACCTTGCCCCACTGTTTTAGACACTGGTCAAAAAAATCTTACCGTGCGTTGGATGCCCTGCCGAACCACAAACCTGGTTCCCAGGAAACAGTCTGGACCATTCTGAACCACCGCACAGGTCAAGAGCATACCATTAGAGTACCAGGAGCCCCTGGCACTCACCACAACACGGCACCAAACGGAGTGGTCCGAGCCCGTTGACAACACAACCCGCAAATCAACTGTCAATTTTCCTGACCCACATCCTACCGAAAAATACCGGCTATTGTCCAGCCAATACCATTCGTAACACAACCAAGGTCAACCTGACCATCTACCATGACGACCAGCCACTTGCAAAGTGCAGCCAAGGTCACACCGAAGGCTCCATCAGTCAGATTCATCAGACTTTACAAGCCGGACTCGCTCCCAGGCCAGATCTAACTGAAACACCACATTCAAGTCATGCATCAAGACCTAAGCTGTCCTGCACCCAACAAGGCCAAATTCTGCACCCAGTCCAGTCCCACGGCCCATTCCATGCCCTAGGGGCCCCCCTGACCAACTTCACTCTGCACGGCCAGCTCTCACACCAACGGCTACACAGCCCTCTCTCATACTCAAGGCAATGAAGCTTTCTCTCGTACCAAAGGCTACACAGCCATCACGCACACCAAAGTCCGCCCAGGCCATTCACCTAACAAAAAAGGCAGAATAGGCCAACCATACCCACCAACGGCCGCTCAGGCCAACTTCACACACTAACGGTCCCACCGATCACAAACACGTATAAAACCTCATAGGCCCTTCTTAGCCAACAGCACCCTCACACCAAGCCACCCAGGCCCAAAAACCACATCTCGAGGCAGGTCTTACCGGCCAAAAAAACCACACACCAAGGCAGCCCCTGCCACAAATCCACCTCACGGCAAATTTCACAGGCCCCAATTCCACAGCCCCGTCTCCCGGGCCAAAAGCACCGCCATGCTGCACAGGCCAAACTTACACGCCAAGGATTCACAGGCCAACCTGCACACCACGGCCTCACCTGCCAATTCCCATTTCAAGGCCACACATGTCCACTCACACTTCAAGGCTTCACTGGTCAACTCAACTCAAGACTCCACAGGCCAACTGACATTATCAGGACCTCACCAGCCAACCTTCTCTCCTCCAGGACGCACCGGCCAAAAAACATACCTCTAAGGCCTCACCAGCAGTAGAAGCAGATTTGTAATACTCAGAATAGGTTAATCAACCAACCATAATATTAATGATACCCAACAGCATCGGCATACTTCTCTCCTAGGCACAACTGGCCATCGTGGCTCCACAGGCAAAATTCATAACCAGCTCCTTTTCATTCATTACCAAGCTCTACTGGCCACATTATCACAAGGCCCTACCGGCAAAATATAACACGGTGGTATGGCCAACTCTCGCAAGGCTCAACGGACAAAATCTTGTACAGCTCCATGGCCAAAATCATGGCAGGGTCTAAGGCCAACAAATTTTCGCAAGTCTCAACGCCCAAAAATTTCGCCAAGCCCTATGGCCGACAAGTCTTAAGGCTCTACGGCCAACAATTTTCAAGATTCTACGGCCAACCATTCAAGGTCCTCCGGCCAACCATTCAAGGTCCTACGGCCAACCATTCAAGGTCCTACGGCCAACCAGTCAAGGTCCTACGGCCAACCATTCAAGGTCCTACGGCCAACCATTCA
>JAHWFP010029157.1:82514-101855 GCA_023313725.1 Lithobius niger
GGTCCTACGGCCAACCATTCAAGGTCCTACGGCCAACCATTCAAGGTTCTACGGCCAACCATTCAAGGCCCTATGGCCTGAATTTCTCATGGTCCTACATCCCAAATTGCTCACGTTCCTATAGCCTGAATTTCTCATGGCTCTACAGCCTGAATTTCTCACGGCTCTACGGCCTGAATTTCTCACGGCTCTACAGCCTAAGCTTCTCACGGCACTACGGCCTAAGCTTCTCACGGCTCTATGGCCTAAATTTCTCACGGCTCTATGACCTAATTTCTGAAGGCTTTACGGCCCAAATTTCTGAAGGCTCTATGGCCTAAATTTCTGAAGGCTCTACGGCCTAATTTCTGAAGGCTCTACTGCCAAAAGATTTTTCCAGGCTCTATGGCCAGGATCTCAAGGATCAACCAGCCCTACCATCAAGGTCCTTGTCTGAGCCCCTTTACACCACCAAGAACAAAACTACCTCTACAAAGCCAGCTATTTGCTCGACTATAGGATCTCTGAGAGCGTCCCAACCAAAAAACACCAGAGATGCCCTTTATCGGAAACCAACCGTTTCCTGATGGATGCACTGCAAGCCTCCTAGGCCACTGCCATAACCGAAAACCTTCAGTGTGCTTCAAACAAGCTTCTCAGCTACAAGGACCATTGTGACCAATGCTTCCACGAGCAATTAAACCACGTCCAGTGGAAAAACCAACTATGTGCGTGTCTAGGAACACACAAAACAATTTTTAAATAAAATAATTCTGACCCATAACCGCCTAGATACGAACGTACGCCTTCAACGTATAACAGCGAAAAACTAAGTCCCAGCGCAAGCTTTGTGAGGGGTCCCCGGGGACCCCGAGCAAAGCGGGCAGTCACAGCCCAGTGGTCAGCGTCGTCGGCCCCAAACCAAGAGAATGCCGGTTCGAATCCGAGAACCGACCCAAGTACCATATGGACTCTAAAAAAAAGGGTCTGAAAGTTCTTTCAGGCGGTTATGGGCTAAAAATAAAAATGTTGACACAATCACCAATCCACCACACAGTTCACTGCAAAAGGCCGCAGGCCCTACACAATGGCGCAAGCAAAAACCGTAACCGTCCTCTATATTCCGAAAAAGTCACTTCTACGTACAGAGACACAACCTTTCCTATAATTAATCACCGCCCTTTTTAACCGATGTTCCATGACACAACAAGCAGTCCTCTGCTAGACCTCGACAATATTTTTTGATCTCCATTTTCCAAATTAAATCAATGTCAGAGTTCTGTTATCTGTTGCAAGCACGCACCGGCCTAGACCACAAAAAATAAATTTTAAAACCTAATTAACCATCACAAAAGCCTAAACTGACAACAGTCAGAAAATCTACCTGAACTTCAGGTCCAAACGAAAACACCCAACGCACACCGGCGAATTCCAAACGGTCAGAAAACCAAAACAAACGCGGACGGGCCGATACTTCGGCCATAAGTCTAATTCCACGACCCGAATACCGCTCAGCCATAAGCCTAATTCGGCGGACCTGTAGTCCATTCGGCCTAAAAACACTTCACGGGCACAATGCCCCCTTTTTTAAACATATCGCACTGATAAGTAAACAACTTGAATTCACACACAAGTTTCGAGACCACGAACCAAACATTCCTTAAGCCACATTTACGTGGCTTAGGCCTAACCAAAACGCCGTCGGCAAACCAGACGCGCATGCAACAAACAAAAAAAAAGTGATAGTCACCCCGACATCTCAATCCTTCTCATAAACAATGTAGAAAACACATAGTTAAACAAAATAATGAAGGCATGATAACTCACTATTACAAACTTTCCTCAAAAATCGTTTGAAAAAGAAAAAAAACACTAACTAAATAGTGCAAGGGTCAGCGCCGATGTCAAAAGTGGTGAAACACAGAGAGCGGAAGTGAATGAAGACGGACCGGAAGTGACGAGAAGGTGAGAAGAGGTGCTGGGGTTCGTTATATATATTTTTCAGGGGTCGGCGTAAAAGGCGTTAACCCAACGGTACAACCGCTAGAGAGGATATGCTGGAGAACTAGCTTATTCTTCTATAAAATTGCCTTTCAATCTGAGCAATTCTACGAATATTTACAGTTCAAAACAGTTTAATTTAAAAGAATATTCACTTTTTTAATCGAGTTAAAACTCAAATTGCAACTTCTTTAAAAGCCTTGTATCCTTCAGAAATTTCCAAGCGATCTGTCACTCAAACGGCCTGCACCTCCCATTTTCCATTGTTCTCCAGGCCTGCAGCCAATCACAGGTGGCTAGCTCTCCTATGCGTCCGCTCTGGGAAGAGTTGGAGCCGACTGGCTAGGATAAAAAGGCCAGGGAGCTCTCACACTTTAGCACAGCTCAGAAATCTAAAAGTCTAGAGGTAGCTACACCGGTCGAGAGTGGAGATGTCACGGTCCGAAGGTTGCCATGCCAGTCATATGTAACTTAGTTTAGCTTGAAAGTTAAATTTTCGAACTCCGATTTCAGAATTGATAGTTCTCTTATCTTTTGAATGTGATTATGGGAGTTTAAGCCATCGGCATTTCTGGTCCCCCACCCCCCATAACTTAAGGATTCACGGTCCCTTCCTAAAAACCAGCTTTTATTTCACCATGTTTCCATTTAAACATTAAATGTAAACCAAGGATCACTTAAGACTCTTTTTTCATTTGCTGAAGCAGAGTCCTTCAATGGTGGTGACCCAAACATAAAAAATTCTTTGTGCCAAAAGTTTGATCCTTTGTGCAGTCATTACAAACATACCTTAGGACTATTTTGTAACCGAGGGTACTCTGAGAGTTTCGCGAAACTCAAGGACAACTTTTCTTATCTAAATTTTGCTGAAACTTCATGCAAGTTCTTATGGTTGAATTTTAAAATGTAAATTCAAAGGTTGCTTTTACATAAAGCTGTTTTGTTGTAAACTAGATGAAAATGTATTACTGTTTTTATATTTACTGCCCTTTTAATAAAACCAAAAGTTTATAAAACGTCAGTTGCTTTCTAGTGCGATTAATTGCTCGAGTTAAATAACTTGAAAACCACTTTTATTTAGACTCGGGTAGCTTTTAACTTAACCCACCGTGGTGGCAGTGATACCAGTTAATTATTACTAGTAAACTCTATTAGCTAGGACGATGAATCTCTATCCCCCACGGCGCGGTCAGTAGCGATTGTGCTTATTTTTATCGCAAAAATAAAAACGGCCACGCAAGAATAATAATGACTTCACCCAAAGTACACCAGATGTCGGGGACTCTCTAAGTACCTCTCCCGTCGTAGCGTCTGCCACTAAAATGAACATTTAATCCAATTTGATTCACGGAAGCGTTTGTAATAACAGTAAAGTCCCACATTTAGGCCTATGCTATCGATCATTGACGTGCAAAATCTGGATTTAGTTTAGCGATAAAAACAATGTCTTTATTCTCAAATTTACTTCAGCAGAGTGTCCTCCTTCCAATATCTAACATAACTAAAAGTTCAAACTAATTTCTAACAATCACCAACCTTCAAAACACAACTCGATATCGCATTCACGACTGGGAAGCACTAAGAAGAGTAACGTCACAATGGACGCAGTGGACTGGATGTTTCAAGCGCTCAGTAGTGGCCATGAGGAACTATAATCACGTGATCCACCTAGCGTCCAACTCATACACCATTGAGCGCTTAAAACATCCTGTCCACCGCGTCCATTTTGACGTTACTCTTCTTGGTGCTTCCCGGTCGTGAATCGCGTTGCGTTTTGAAGGTTGGTGATGGTTAGAAATTAGTTTTCACTTCAAATTATGTTAGGTATTGGAAGGAGGACGATTTAATAAAGAACATTTTGTCGGCCCCCAGCCTGGCCGGCTAAAAATGGTTTCTTTTTGCCTAAAACATACTTAACCTGGTAATTTTAGCATTACATTCCTCGAATGTGATGTTCCCCTGGAGGTTTCTTCCGGTTTGTATACGCCTGCTTGCATATCCCAAAGCACATGCGCGGCGCGGTCCTCCCAATAAAAGTGACAGCGCGCACGCTATCGGCATTCATTTTACTCTCAATGTGTCAGGCGGTGACTCGAGAGGGGAGGCAGGGCGGGAGTAAGGTTAAGTATGTTTTAGGCAAAAAGAAACCATTTTTAGCCGGCCAGGCTGGGGGCCGACAAAATGTTCTTTCTTTATTGCCAAAACAACTTAACCTGGTAATTTTAGCATTACCAGTGTTGACCTCGTCAAAGTTGGTGGCGGGCACCGTCTGATCGAGCGCCCCGGGAATCAAGCAGGCTTTCCCCCATGAATTCTTTATCTGCAAGAGAAAAATTCGCACTTTATTCAGAACAATTGGGCTTGACAGGAATTTGGTCTCTTTGTGGGAAATGGTGTCCCTGAAAAGGACTGTTGTTTGAGGGTCTTGCTTCTGGCTGTGTTCTGAGTGCTTAAGGGGGTTTGACCACGGTTCTGGCTGCGACGATTGGTCCCAGCCAAAGTAGTCCGGTTTCGACCTTCGTCATGTCTCTCAGGTAGTGAGATGTGAAGGTGGATTGGTGGCGCTGTGATGCTGCTGCCAGGATTTCATCAATTGGGGTGGCGTTGTGGTGGGTCCAACATGTGGATATAGCACTCACTTCATGTGCCGTCACTCTCATGCTCTTGCATAATTCATGTTTGTTGTAAGGTGCTGTGATCGGTTTTTTTTTTTTTTTTTTTTTTAATGCAGTAGTTTCCGATACTTTGTGCGCCAGGGACGTTGTCATTCGGGGTGAGAAGCCCCATGGGGAAGATGGCGACAGCGGCGGTTGATGTAGGGACGTCGGACGAAAGTCGTGTTGTATTGTCAATAGGATTTCCCGGTTGGAGATCAATTCTTGCCAGGCTGGGGAATAATGGCGTAATCTGGCCCCGACAGGGACACCAGTTAGGCACAAGGCTTCATTGTGGTTTTGCGGTAGATGCTTCTGTCCCCGGGACATGAGACTCGGCTCCTTCGGTCAGGGGTGGCGGTGTCCTTCTGTTGGGAGCGTGGAGCGTCAGTCCGAAAGGGCTGCTGGTTTTGCTGCTGGCAGGCGGCAGTGTCGTTCGGGAGGCAGGGGGTTGATCATGCCGTAGTTTTGTGCCAATCATCCGGGGGACGGAGGTTGGCTTTCAAGAACGGGCGGATTCAAGTCGTGGCTTGCTTTGCGGCTTCGGTTTTCTCGAAACGTCAAGGTGAGGAGCAAGTGTCGGGATTAACCCACGGAAGAGTGTTTCGGACTCATGGATCGGTTGATTTCAGAGTCCGTGTCGTTTGTAGATGTTTTAGGTTGTTTGCGGATGACAGGGCAATGTCGACGAGTAGAAGGGTGTTGTTGAACAGCACTCTCGTTGCCCGGTTCATTGTGTGGTGAGTGGCGAAATTAGCTTTTTTTTTTTTTTTTTTGGAAGAGCTGAGGAATCAGGGACGTGAGGAGTCAGGGAATTTTGAACTTATCTGTAGTGACGTCGGATGACAGCTTTTCACGTAGAGCGTCAATGGCCGTGTGGAGAACATCTGCTTGACAGGCCGTGCGTAGGCTTAGTCGAAGGCACTTGTCTTTATCGTACAGTACGAAAGTTGGGACGTCAGCTTTCTTGGGTTTTGACAACGAGGTCCCGTAATCCATCTTGTTGTTGCTGCAATCAAACTTGTACTCCGGGTGTGTCAGTTACGGGGAGGGGGAGGGGGTAGTACCGCCGTCTCCACCGGATCGGAATGAAGCTGTTATCATGGCCGGGGCGCGGCGTAGGAGGTTCTTAGTCGAGACGAAGGGGATCGCCTTTGCCTAGTATGGACCCTTCGTTGCGGAGGAGACATGTTAGGAGTGTCGTTGATTGACCTAGGAGGCAGCGGGTCTTGGCGTTTTTGTCTCGTGAGGCAAATCCAAGGCCTGTCGTTTGGCCACGGTTGATGACAGGGGCGTCTGGTATCGTAGTGAGCTTGACAGGAAGCAGTCGGGGACAGTCTGTTCGACAGTCTTTGAAAGAGCTGTAAGCGACAGGGTGGATTCATCTGGGTGTCGTCCGGTAACCTGATGCGTTTCTCGGAAGCAGGGGCAGGCGACTGGGGGTGACGCGACGGCAGTGTGTTATCCGATATGCGCATGGGTGTCATAGCCGGGGGCAGAAGAAGCGGCACGCCCGTGCCCTTCATGGCTTGATTTGGACGCGACCCAGTCCTGGGTACGGTGTTATGGTATTGTGATAGCACTCGTCAGCTAATTTATGCTAATTTCTAATAATTAATATTCATGCATATTAATGCATCCATAATATTGAATACTTAAGCATCCTTCATTAATTATGAAAAGCTTATGACAGAAAGGCTATAATTTTAGAAGCATGTAGGGGAATTGCCAGGGTCATATCTTAATTAGTTGTGTTGTTATTAATTTCTGAAGTTTACATTTATTTCTGATATTTTGAGGCAGGCATTAGTAGACCCCAGTTGGAAGAAGCATTCAGTAGGCAAAAGTGGCAAAAGGCCATCTTCAAGTTAAGTAGGTGGGGTGTGCTGCTTACATTAAAGTAGAGGGAATTGGGGGCAGCAGGCATGGGATGCCTTTCTCTGTAATGTAGTCAGTTTTAACCTTATGAATGTCACCCCGTACTACAGCCAACAGTTGAGTCATTACTTAGGGGTGGGTGGAGTTTAAAGGGCCAGTAGGACCAATGACAATGGTCCCTTTTAATTTTGACATGTGGAGAGTGTGGTGTGCAAGAGAGAGTTAGAGGGAGAGATTGCCAACTGCCATCCTGAGAGATAGAGGTCTTCTTGTGAGCTCAGCCTAAAGTCTAACAGTCATAATAATTCAAACAACAATTTAAATAGTTAGAGAAAATATTGAAGCCAGCCAACATTCAGTGGAGGGGAAGTGGTCCCAAGACAGTGCACAGGGTGTGCCTTTCACCAGCATCTTAATCATAGCACAGAACTCATAAGCTAAGTACAATAGTTACATTTGTTATTCCACTCAGATATTAATTTAAATGGTCTACTAAGCCGAGCCTAGATTGGTGTGCCTTGTTGTGTTGTGTTGTTTTAAAAGTAGAGGTAATAACCTTGGTGGTTGAGAACTAATTAATATAAATATTCACTGTGTTACTTAAATTGTCTGGAAGCTACTTAACCTCAGTAATTGATTTTGGTGGAGTGTTAAAGTAAGTCCTTAGGGACTATTGTTTGTTTTGATCATCCTGAAATCTTGTGAAGTAAACATAAAATAAACCAGTGTGAATTGAACTTGAAAACCGCTCGGAATTAGTGTCTGCATGATTACTCTAGATTAAGATATTGAAGTGTGCATGATTATTGTTGGTTAAGTTAATTACGTTCCCAATAGTATCGTCTGGGAATCAGGCTCGAATAAGACGATATCGAAGATGTGCAGGGAGGAGGCGGCATCGGGTTGACTTGCAGGTGACGGACGGTGTCGCGTACGATACTTCGGCTGAAGTCTGGGACAGTCTGATCGACAGCCTTTTAGAAGAGTTCCGGGCGACAGGGTGGATTCATCTGGGGTGTCGTCCGGGAGCTTGATGCCCTTCTCGGTAGCAGGGGCGGGCGACAGAGGGTGACGTGACGGCAGTGTGTTGTCCGACTTGCGCTTGGGTGCTGTAGCTGGGGGAGAAGAAGCGGCACACCTGTGCCCTCCGTGGCTTGCTGTGGACAAGACCCAGTCCTGGGTATGGGCCTTTCGTGCCGAAGATGTGCAGGGAGGAGGCGGCATCTGGTTGACTTGGAGGTGACGGACGGTGTCGTGTACGATTTTTCGTACGACACTGCGGCTGAAGTCTGGGACAGTCTGCTTGACAGATTTTAAAAGAACTGCGAGCGACAGGGTGGATTCATCTGGTGTGTCGTCCGGGAACCTGATGTGCTTCTCGGCAGCGGGGGCGGGCGACAGAGGGTGAAGCGACGACTGTGTGTCGTCCGGCTTGCGCTTGGATGCCGTAGCCGGGGGAGAGGAAGTGGCACGCCTGTGCCCTTCGTGGTTTGACGTGGACGTGACCCAGTCCTGGGTACGGGCCTTGCGTACCGATGATGTGCAGGAAGGAGGCGGCATCGGATTGACTTGTAAGTGGCGGATGGTTATGTACGATTTCCTGTACGATACTGCGGCTGATGCTGAGGCCTTTCCGGGAGGAATTGGACGGCAGGTCGAGTGGCGTGCGCCGGTCCGGAGAGGGGGGGAGTGTCGCACGGTGGAGGTTCTGTTTGGCGGCCCGGTAAGAGTCTGGTCCGGTAGGAAGGGAGATTTAGGCGATGCGACAGCAGGAGCGGGCGTAACATTGGGTAGGTGACGTGCGTGCTGGGTCGTAAGCGGCATGTAGCAGCAAGAGATGGAGACGTCTTACGACTTGATTCTTTACTCAGGGCATGGGTTTTTTTTTTTTTTTTAAACCATGCCGAGACGAGCAGCAGTTAGGACAGCAGCCGGTGATTTGAATTTTGCTTCAGACATGGGATCAGCCATGGACGAGACAAGAAGTAGGAAATGTAGATGGTTTCCAACTCGGCTCTTCACTCAAGGCGTGGGTTTAGGCCACGGATGAGACGAGTAGTAGTGTGGGCAGCAACTGAAATCTTGATTATCGTTCGGACGTGGGGCCAGTCACAGTCGAGACAAACAGAGTGCAAACGGCTTCATTCTTGGTTCACTCAAAAATATGTGTGCAGGCCACGAATAAGACGAACAGCAGTGCACAGCATCAGGCGACTTAATTTTCACTCAAGACGTGGGGTCAGTCACAGTCGAGACAAGCAGCAAGAGGTCGAGCGGCTTCTGTCTTGGTTCACTCAGACGTGGTTTCTAGCCACGAGTGAGGCGAGCAGCAGTAGACAGTAACAGGAGACATGATTTTCACTCGAGACGTGGGGTCAGCCACGGTCGACACAAGCAGCAAGAGGTGCGAGCGGCTTCCGTCTTGGTTCACTCAGACGTGGTTTCTAGCCACGAGTGAGACGAGCAGTAGTAGACAGCAACAGGCGAGTTGATTTTCACTCGAGACGTGGAGCTAGCCACGGTCGAGACAAGCAGCAAGAGGTGGAAACGCCTTCCGTCTTGGTTCACTCAAAACGTGGGTTCAAGCCACGATTGAGACGAGCAGAAGTGGGCAGCAGCAGGTGACTTGATTTTCACTCGAGACGTGGGGCTAGCCACGGTCGAGACAAGCAGCAAGAGGTAGAAACGCCTTCCGTCTTGGTTCCCTCAAAATGTGGGATCTAGCCACGATTAAGACGAGCGGCAGTGGACAGCAACAGGTGATTTTATTTTCACTCGAGACGTGGGGTTAGCCACAGTCGAGACAAGCAGCAAATGGTGTAAACGGCTTCCGTATAGGCTTGCTCAAAACGTGGGTTTTAGCCATGATTGAAACGAGCAGAAGGGTCTTGAGTCTTGATCCCGTCGATAGCATCGACGAGGCGTGGTGGGCGGCGATAAGCCGCGCGTTCTTCGAGCGACAGAGGCGTGTCGTCGGTGGTGTCGTTCGGCAGTGGCATCCGGCATCAGAGTGAGCTTGGACGGGAAGCAGTTCGGGACCGTCTACTCGACAGTCTTTAAAAGAGCTGCGAGCGACAGGGTGGCTTCGTCAGGAATGTCGTCCGGGAACCTGATGCGTTCCTCGGCAGCAGGAGTGGGCGACAACGAGTGGTGCGACGACAGTGTGTCGTCCGACTTGCGTCTGGGAGCCAAGGCCGGCTGAGGGGAAACGGCACACCTGTGCCCTTTGTGGCTTGAGGTGGATGCGACCAGTCCTGGGTGCGGGCCTTTCGTACCGATGATGTGCAGGAGGGAGGTGGCATCGGGTTGGCTTGGAGGTGCCGAACAGTGTCGTGTACGATTTCTCGTGCGGCACTGCGGCTGACGTTGAGGCTATCCGTTGCTTGAAGGTCGTGTTGCAGGGACGACAGATCCAGTGGGGCGAGGAGTGGTGAGCGCTGGCCCGGGAAGTGCGGCGAGACAGGCGATGCGACATCAGGATCAGGCGTGACCTCGGCAGGTGTCGTGCCGGCGAGGTCGGGACATCTTCGGCGAAGAATCCGATTTTCCAAACGACAGTCGGGGAACCGGGGAGCAAGGTGACGTGGAGACACCTCTGGAGGAAAATGAATGCCGATAGCGTGCGCGCTGTCGCTTTTATTGGGAGGACCGCGCCGCGCATGCGCGGGGGGATATGCAAGCAGGCGCCTACAAACCGGAAGAAACCTCCAGGGGAACATCACATTCGATGAATGTAATGCTAAAATTACCAGGTTAAGTATGTTTTGGCAATAAAGAAACTAAATTTGTGAATAAATGAGAGTAAAGGCATTGTGTTAATGCTAGATTGAATCTAGATCACGTACCTGAATAATCAACTTTTCCACGATGGATTAGGCCTAAACGCCCAACCCCAAAAATTAACGTACGTCCAGAAATCTTGCAGTAGCTTTTTTAATGCCCCTCCCCCTTTTTATCAAATAATTTTACAAGCCCATGTTTGTTTAATAGGCAATTTATGGTATAAACAATTTCTCAAATCAAGAAAACATTTCTACAAGCATTGTTATTATGCACTACTGATTAGTAAGCCAAATCTTTTTTTTATATCTTACAAGTCACTTCAGACCTTCTGAAACTAGCTTAATGTACACAAAATACAATATAGTAAGTTAAAATGAAGCCTGGGCTGTCTGTAGTTGGTAACAATTAACTGAAGTAGTTAACTGTTGCAACACCCCGAAACATATCATCAGTAAAGATGATTCGTACAGCTGTGATTTTCTCATTTATAAAAACTATAATCACCAAAGTTTTTTATCATATTTTAGACCACCTTCCAAACGAAATTTCTATCAAAATTTCTCGATACTTCACATATTTGGTTGGCACGCTTAGATATTGGAGCTACTTTTGTATAGAAACAGTGACGTAGCATCATTTCCAGTTTGTAAAGACACAATTTTGTGTTTGTGATCTCACATGACCAACGTTTCATTTAAGGATGCACCGATGTGCTAAAATAGCGATTCCGATGTCCGATCCCAATGTTGAAAAAACATCGGCTGATATCCGATGCCGATATCTCGTTGTCTGATGTTAAAGAAAGTAAAGTAAAACTGAGTTACATTTTTCATGGAGTTAAAATTAATTAAGAGGATTTTACAAATAAAATTTACCCCCAGAAGTTAATTATAGGCTCATCTGTCACAAAATGATTTAATAAAATTGGATATCCGACGTTTTAACATCTGTCGCCTAAAACTGATCTGAGCGATCACCAATGTAGCCAAAAAAAAAAAAGGCCGATGTTCGATGTCAACATCGGTGCACCTCTAGTTTCATTGATATTTTTCTTATCGCACATGCAATGCTAAGTCACGTGAAGAAGCGAGCAGTTTTAGTGCTACTATGTTGAATCTCGCAAAAGAGCAACGACGGCAACATGCACCAACTAAGAATTGTCCGTGGCTGTTGTAGCTTTAAAAAAGCAGTTTCTTGAAACCTTTTTTGTAAATTGGTGTGGACAAGCAGTTTTTTTTCCCAAATTATTATCTATTAATTTTTTGGCGCACGTTTTTATAATGCTTGGCGCCAATCGTTTTTTAAATTTTATTTACGTATGATGTCGCTAACTCGACAAATTATATACATACGGTACACAGACAAAAAAAAACCACAGTGAATACAAACCACCATTCGTCTAAAGATAGTGATTTACAATTTTTGGTTACCGTAAACCAAAAATCAGTGTATACAAAAGCCAAAAGAAAATGATGATGCAAGAGGTTTGAAGCAAACTCGGATGGGGCTAGAGAAACAACTTTTTTTTTTAACGGACTTAGTGGTATTTTATACAAAGACGCATAACAAACCAAAACTATGAACCTTAAGACGTTGGATGGCTAGTTGATCCTGTTGGCGCTGACGGTCGTAAGTTCCAACTACTTCAGATAATTCTGCAAGACGAGCTTCCAAACCAGCAGCACGCTCTTCTGTTACGCGCGCCATCTGTAGAAGCCTGTCTTCTGCTTCATTGGCACGCCGTTGTTCCTGTTCTACAGCCAGCTGATGACGGCTCTGTTATAAAAATAATCCAGTATTGACACTATAACTGCATTACGCATGCCGACATTTAACAGCAATTAAGGAACAATTTAAGGCAACTATTTTTAACTGTTAATACAGTACAATGTTACACGTGGCACTGCTTAAAAATCTTTACCATATGGTACCACATTACTTGTTTTCAGTGCCGGATATCTAAATCGACGCAGATTTCTTTTAAATGCAGGTTCTATTTTTTAAGCATTAATTTCAGCCTGTAGCTTGGGAAATGTGTTAATGTTGTACAGAGACACTTGCCATGGGAAGTAAAAATTACCATACCGTACAATCGGTCAACAAGACAAGTGCACACTGCTATGTTGTACAAGTTCATGTGCCTGTCGGTGAGAAGTTTTGCAATTTTTTTCGTAAGGCTAATGTTTACCTACTTCCTAGTTTAAATTTGGTGGCATCGTGCAGTGACTTCATTCTAATTGGGGGAGGGGAGGAAGAGGTATAAAAGGAAAGAAAGTTGATGCTGCTCCTATAAAAAAAAATGTACGACAGGGAATCTACAACACAAACTGCGTACTACAAGAACTGATTATTACCATTTCAAGAACAGAATTTGGAGCAATTCTAACAGTATTTGGACCACAAAAAGTTCAACCCAATTGTTAGGCTAGTCTTTTGTTGGAGATTAGTGGTACAGCCAACTCTATTTAAAACTAACTCGGTTACTACAAATTTCCGTTTATAACGAACAAATCGTAATTCCCCGTCCTATTTACTATTGGCAATGAATCACTTATAACGTATTTCTGTTTATTACGAACAATTACAACCATCCCTTGTCTTTATTTTTAGTGCAACAGCTTACGTTTACAACAAACTCGCGTTGACTCGCATGAGAAGAGCTTACTAAGCAACACGATCTTTTTCCTTTTCCCCTACATCGATTGAGCTTGCTTGATAGCTCATTTCGGTTAACCACTGCTGTCGAGGAGGGAAGGAAAGCGTGAATGGCTCTTCCATTCAGTGCATGTGTGCTCTTCCTTTCAATGTACGCGGCTCTTCCATTTAATGAACGCGCTACGCGGCTCTTCCAGTCTTCGTGCACGCACATGTTGTCAACGGTTAAAATAAATTATAATGTCCAAGAAACGTGCAGCTTTAACACTCGAGGCCAAACTGCCGGTCATAAAGGCAGTTGATGCTAGACAACAGAAGTCTAAGCTACCGGCAGACAACGTGATTCCCCGTAGTTCGCTAAGTACAATTGTAAAAGATCGGCAAAAGATTTTGCAGCAATATGGTAGAGGCCAGCCTGCAAATAGAAAGCGTATGCGCACGGCAGTGTACAGTGACGTTGAAGTGGCTTTAGAAGAATGATTTGCGGATGTTTGTGTTAGGAATGCGCCAGTAACAGGACCGATTTTAAAAGAAAGAGCAAATTTTTTTGCTTTTTTGTTTGTCCATGAAGAATTTCAAGCAAGTGAAGGGTGGATTAGCAGATTCAAGGAAAGACACGGAATTGTATGTTGCATGGCCGCTGGAGAAGCAGCTTCACTCAACCTGGAAACTGTGCAAACGTGGTTGGACGCAAACTCCACAACTATTAATGCCTACGATCAACGTGACATTTATAACTGCAATGAATCTGGACTTTTTTTTTTTATAACGCAACGCCAAACAGAACCCTAACTTACAAAAAAGAAAAATGCCATGGAGGGAAAAAAGTAAAGAGGTTGACAGCAATGTTTTGTTGCAACATGGATGGTTTGGAGAAAGAAAAGTTGTTGTTGATACAGAAGTTTGCGAACCCTCAATGCTTCAAGAATGTGAAAACGCTGCCTGTTACGTATCGAAACAATCCTAAAGCCTGGATGAATCATGTGATTTTTGAAGAATGACTGACAGCATTTGACGCAAAATTCATCTGCCAAAAAAGGAAATTTCTTTTGTTGTTAGATAATGTTAGCTCACATGCTGTTAATGTGCATCTGGAAAACGTGAAACTGCTCTTTCTTCCACCAAATACTACAGCACTTATGCAGCCCTTAGATCAGGGCATAATTGCTGCTGTCAAAGTTAACTATAAACAGAGGTTAGTAAAGAGAATGATCTTAGACATTGATACATGCAGTGAAACTGTCATCGACATTAAAATGGCTATAGATTTTTTTGCACGGTGTGTGGAGTTGCTTGCCAGCTTCTACAATTGTAAAATGCTTTGCCAAAGGGGGTTTAAAAAGTAACGATGCCGTGTCTACCGTTAAAATAGAAACTGTGGACAACGCAGATGCTGAAGAAGCTGCAACTACTGCAGAATTGTGCGCTCAATTTCTAAACACTGACAACATCACTTTCGAATAATTTGTTGCTCTTGATAACGAAGTCTTGACTGAATGCAAACTTACAGATGCCGAAATAGTAGCCAATATTAAACTTAAAGAAGGGTTAGGTGTAGGGATGGGTCGGTTACCGAAACCGAATTTTCGATTTTTATCGAAAACCGAAACCGATTCAGATTTTCTGTCGGTTTTTTGATGTTCGAAAAATCAAAGATTGATTTGTTGTTTTAATTTTTTTTTAATAATTATAGTTTTCTATGCAAGTTCCTAGTCATTAAAAAAATAAATAGTAGAGGAAAATGGTGCCACTGCTAGACCCAAGGTTTATGACGCTGCTGAAAGTGAAAGCTGGAACGAGTTAGAAGATAGTAAAACTACTGTTCCAAGAAAAAAACATAGAAATATCTGGTTGAGATTGAGGATAGCAAAAACCGATACCGAAACCGCGGTTTTGTGGGCATGAAAACCGAAACCGGAACCGAAGTCAGAAAAATGAAACCGACCCATCCCTAGTTAGGTGAGCCTACCTTGGATGCAGGAGATGGCGTTGACAACGATGAAGTTAACAACGATGATCCAATTTCAACAAATGCAGAAGCCTTAAACTGGTTAATAAATTAAGGCGTTTTGTAGATAGCCAGGGAGTTTATGAAACCATAAACCTGCCAGTTTCTGTGTAGGCTCAGATATTTACCAATGGCCGTAATTAGATGTTAGAATACTGTACACATCGCCTAATATTTGAAAAAAAAATTAATTTAAGTATGCCTAGGCCAAAAACTATTGTATGATTTGTGGTTTAATACAAGGTATATTTTGCATTTAATGTTTATATTCCTTTATTTCATCTTGCAATGTAAACTCCGGATATAAAGTACAAATTTACCCTACCCCTTAGAATTCGTTATAAGTGAAGTTGGCTGTAAATATAGATGCAAACCTATTTCCATTGCCTTTTGGACTTCAGCCTGATTGGGAATTGAACCCTCGACCTTTGAGTGAAACCAAATGCCAAATCTGTACCGCTAAGCCATAGAAATAAGGCAGCAGTTAGCACACACACAAATAAGTAAATACTTTTCTAATCACCACTACATGTACGTTCCAAGTCCAAAAGACAATGGAAATAAGGTTTGCATCAATATTTATTTACCACTTATTGAGCCATTTAGCTTTCAGTCCTGCTTATTCTTGATTTTTACATTCCATACCCAATTCCGTTTTCTTGTCAACTACTAGGGAGGATGCAATAGAGAATTGGCAATGCTATGAGAAAACTTATCTGTTTTTGTAGAAGAAGAATTATTCTTTAAAATCTGACCACTGTTGTTCTACCATGAGAGCCAATTCCATACCTCCATTCCGTAACTAGCACTTTCCATCCAACGCTATCCAACAACGGGCAACATTCTAACCCAACTGCACTTCAAGACGGGTCCAATCTGCTTTAACTGCTATGATTCACGTCCTGAACTCCTAAAGCTAAGCCAGCAGAACAAACTCGGCCATATTCCGAAAACTTGTCAAGTTCCTCCAGCAGTAGCACCAGGCCCGAATTCATATGACAAGTGACAAATACCCATGTGAGGACACCATTCAAATGACGTGTTCTCAGCAAAATATCCAGAGTTAAAATAACACTCGTAGCTCAGTACAAATTACATACCAGACCACCCATTTTAAGCAACAAGCAAGTAAATCTTAGACAACCATCCATAGATCTACGGAAAAACTGGCAAGCGGCGATTACTGTGGCACTTTGGCAAAAACATATTAGAAAAATTACACTTTACTATAAACACCCGTACTTTTTAATGTCCTCTTGAATTTTCGGTGAAAAAATGGTCGTTCACATCATCAGAAGCCAAACTACATCAACAAAAACATTACGACGCACAAACAGCCAACTTGAAAAAACTGCAACCTTAGGCCTAACCACTCAGTACGCGACCACTGATCTTTAGTCACAGGGTCTTAAAAGTTGGAATACTAAAGGAAACTCCTTCCTCCGGTCAACATAGATACAATCCTGAACCCACAGCGGGAGTCGCCATTTTGTTCATGCAAGCACAAAACTGGCAGACCATCAGACCCAACTCCATGGTACACAAGCCAAAAATGTTGGTAACAAATTTTAATATTAAATCATATTCCACGACCCTTTAAGAACGTTCAGTACACACCTGCACTCTGCTCATTAATGCAGCATTCATACCGTAGACCATATTATAACAACGTAATTCACACACGGTCCCACTGTCATGGTCGGTCAATCAAAGACACCACAAGACAGGGAACATTGGTACAGCCGATCCAAACAACGGCTACATAGTCAACCCCGAAGCCAAACACAACACTTCTTTAAAGTTGAAAACACCACTGGAGCTAGTAGTCCTCAGCAAAGCGTACACCGTTCCCATGGCCACACAAGAACCTACCCAGTTAAGCAATTAATGAACCCAAGCTAATACCACAAAACCTCCGAATGCATAACACCCCAAAAACAAGCAAAGCTCATATATAGGGTGTCCCACTTAAAAAACCGATTTGAGAAATTCATATCTCAAAAACCATTATAACTACAACATTTCTACAATAACAAGGTTGTAGCCAAGCATTTAAAGTTTTTTTTACATTCTTTCTTTTTACATTCTGTCAATATGTTCCATGTGTTCGCCCTGCAATTGTATAATCCTTCGAAGACGAAGTGTGAAATTTTACACAGCCCTTTTACACACACTGGTGTCCACTTCATTCAGGACTGTACAAATGCACTCCTGTAAAGTATCCAATGACATCACTCGTTGTTGGAAAACCTTCTCTTTCAAAAAGCCCCAGAGAAAGAAGTCACATGGGGTAGGTCTGGCGAGTGAAGTGGTCAATCATGGCCAACATTGTGACGTTGCGATGTGACGTTGCGACTAACGAGTGAAGAGCACCCTTTTCTTAAAGTTCGAAAACAAAACGCAAGTGCGTCGTTGGCCATGTGAGAAGTTGCACCATCTTGCATGAACCATTGCTTTCCCATACGGAATCCTTATCTGTTCAAATCGGGAAAAAACTGCCTTTGAACCAGTTCACGGTAAGTGGCGACCAAAAGGGTGCTCTCCAATCGTTAGTCGCAACGTCACAATGTTGGCCATGATTGGCCACCTCACTCGCCAGACCTAATCCATATGACTTCTTTCTCTGGGGCTTTTTGAAGGATAAGGTTTTCCAACAACAAGTGACGTCATTGGATACTTTACAGGAGTGCATTCGTACAATACTGAATGAGGTGGATATCAGTGTTTGTAAAAGGGCTGTGTAAAATATCACACTTTGTCTTCTAAGAGTTATACAATTGTAGGGCGGACACATGGAACATATTGTCAGAATGTAAAAAAAAACTTTAAATGCTTGACTGCCACCTTGTTATTGTGGAAATGTTGTAGTTATTTTGGTTTTTGAGGTATGATTTTTTTAATCAGTTTTTTTTAAGTGGGACAACCTGTAATTGAGCCAAAATAGACCACAAAGTCCTCCTAACCATAATCCCCCCCCTTAAACTGGCAGAAACAGAACAGATCTGTAGTCCCACGCTAAAAATCCATACAATCAGACCTGACGCCCATTCGGCCCTGAGCCTAATCCACAGACCTAAAATCCATTTGGCAATAAGCCTAAATCAAACGACTAGATAACCATTCGCCAGAAAACTACAACAACGGACCCGAAGTCCCTTGGTCTTAAGCCTAAATCAACGGGCTCGTGATTCCGTTATCCATATATAAGTAGTCAGCCATGGACAAAGTTTGTCAGGCCGTAAGCCTAACCAAAGTTATCGGTAAACCCTACACACTCGCAAAAAAAAAAAAAAAAAAAATCATAATACGATTTTAGCTCTTCTCATGCAAGGATCGGCGATAAAAGGTGTAAACCCAACAGTACAACCGCTAGGGAGGCTGCGAAAGACAATTCCTTTCTTAGGCCAGGAAAAAAATTCTTTCCAATCTTTACTGCATGTTGAAAAACGGATACCGTAGTTAAGTTTGCAGTAAAGCACAAGAACGGAAAACCGGACATTCTGGGCATAGCATCCACCTGCTCTCATCAGCCCAAGTCGAATATGGTGGGAACTGAGGATCCAATACTGCATGTGTTTTTGCGTGGCTTTTATGGCCTCGAAAATAACATTGTTACAACAGGTTTATTGATGTAAGAGATATTGTTACAAAAAGGTTTAACTGTATTCGGAGGCACAGGGACAAATTACACTCCAAAATTGCACTTTGCACTCCTGATGGAGCTCTTGGAGTGGAAAATTGCAAGTAGAAGTTGAATTTTTCATAACTTTTGAACTACACAAGCTACAGACTTGCGGTTTACGGCATTTTAAACAGCTTGTAAATAGATTTCCGGTCACACCATTCGTCCAAAGAAGTTGAACGCCATGATTTACAATTGGTTAAACTATGGGTAAAGGTTTTTCAGTTACTAGTGAAGTCAAGTCAGTTTTAAGCAAAGTGCAGACAACAGCGACATGCCGCAAGTCTAGAGCGCAAGAACGCTGGCGAAGAACACGAGAGAGAAGTGGCGCATCGCCACCGTTTAAGATGCATGCAACATGCTACGAGCAAGTCTAAAAACGTGAATTAAACTTGAAAATGCAACCATTTCAATGAGAAAGAAGAAGAAACATGTCCGCAAACCAAAGAAAATATGATCGACCAAAATCAACAACCGAAAAGACAATCTAAGATTTCATGCAAAAAATAGGTCTAACACATTCGGGTTAGGCCTAACCCCCACAGGTTAGTAAAAATAAAACTACAGTGGACACCGATTATAAAGAACTCGGTTTTAAGGAATTATTGCTTTTAAAGAACAGATTTTGAACAACCATTCTAACAGATTTAGTGCTACCGTAAATCGTGTATTAAACGCCCATGGGCTTGTACAATTAATTT
>JAHWFP010029157.1:101865-114235 GCA_023313725.1 Lithobius niger
GGCGCTGGAATCGTTGCTGACGTTTGATGGCGTGGTTTACAAAATGTGTGCAACGTGTGTAAATCATGTTACTTCTGGCTTGCATTTTCGTCGGTAAAGAAGCATGTTTTGATTGTCCGTCGTAAATTTGGGAGGTGGCCTCTCCCAATTTCTTCTTAGTCCGTCCTGTTTGTCTACAACTGTCAACCTAAGCCATGTTGGGTGAACATGCTTGATGAGGGACGTGATGCAGAAACGACGCCATGACGAACGAGGTTGCTTGCATTTTGGTGTGAAGCTCGTCAACGCCAGGGTAGTGCCAGCAATTTATCCCGTACGTCTAGAAGCAAGTTCAGATCATTTCTAACGAAGCCATTGCGGAATTTAATGGTGACAGCGCTACCTGAAACGAAATATGGAACTGATAACTCATTTTCAACAGCGTTGGTGATAATGCCGTCATCGTTCTATCTAGTTCGACCACCTGTTGATTTCGAGGCCCGTTTGAGTTAATGAACTACATCCGAAGTTGTGGGTTTGACTCTTCTATCCGTTTGGTCCGTGAGTACTCTAAAACAATAAGTAACGCTGCGTTTAACCATACGAAACTGGAAAACATTACACTTCGATATGCCAGCCAGTAAAACCGAATTAGCGTATTTGTATTTACATGTATTTATTTGTTCGCTATTCCTAAGATAGCATGTCAAAAGGTAGAATATTTGATATTTGGGTACTTTTCTCCGAATTGCATGAATTAATCCAGGGTAAAAGGAAGCTGAGCTCCTTGTGGATTTAAACGATATATATTTTTCTCTGCCCAAAGGCTTATCAATTAGCAAAAATTAAGCTGGGAGGAAATTTAAGAAAAGCAGAGGTTTGGTTATATTTTGCGAAATATGAAAGCATATTTATAAAGGTAATTATAGATAAACCTCAGGTTTTATCAACCTTTAAGTGGAGAAAGAAGATTAGCCTATTTATTAAATTATTTTTATAGCTTCTATTGTAGCCTACAGCGAAATCCAATTTCGTAGGACTATGGTCAAATGAATTTGCCAACTGAATTTAACTCAGTGAATTAAATCAAAGCTATTAACAGCTTTTGGTGTAGCCTATTAGGGGCAAATATAACTTTAACTAACATGCTAGGAATTTTTGAAATAAATGTTTATTTATTGTTACCGTTATTTGCTTGTGTAAATGAATTTTTGGTCTCGACAAAATAAGATTGAACCCGGGGGAATTTGTGCGATAACATTTGAATCAAGCTTAGACGAAGTGAAATTTAGGTGTTACAGTGATCTGGATTCAGTTTAGCAAAAACACAGTGCCTTTATTCTCATTTATTCACAAATTTAGTTTATTAAATTATCCTCCTTCCAATATCTAACATAATTCAAAGTTAAAACTAATTTATAATCACCACCAACCTTGAAAACAACAACGCGATTGACAACAACAACAACAACATTCCGTGTTAACGGCAATTTCCAAAAAAATGATCCGGTTGACGCGAGATCCGAACTGACCATGTAAAAAAAAATTTTTTTTTTTACGTAGCAAACGGATCTCACGCGTCAGCCGGATCATATTTTTGGAAATTGCCGTCAACACAGAATGTGCTTCACGGCCGTCAATCGCGTTGTTTTCAAGGTTGGTGGTGATTATAAATAAGTTTTAACTGTGAATTTTGTTAGATATTGGAAGGAGGACAATTTAATAAATTAAATTTGTGAATAAATGAGAATAAAGGCATTGTGTTTTTGCTAGACTGAATCCAGATCACGCACCTTAATGATCGATCGTTAGGCCTAATATTTCCGAAGTTTCCGTGATTACAAATGCTCCCGTGAATCGTGTTGGATAAAGTTGATTTTGTTAAATGTCTGAAGCTTTTATTTAATTTTGACACAGAAAACGAAGATTAAGTGGATGAAACGTTGATTTCGTTAAAACTGAATAAGATTTTAGTTAAATTTGCCACTGAAAATCGATTATTTTTAAGGGGTGGGCATCAACAACAGTTTATTACGATATTTGACCTTCAAGCATTTTAGGGCGCTGGGCGTTAGCATTAACTGGGCGTTTAATACGCGATTTACGGTATTGTCTTCTGGATATAAAGAATTTTCGGTTATAAGGATCCTTTTCTCTGTCCCTTGATGTTCCTTGTATGTACGTGGTGTCGACTGTACTTACTAAAAATACTCCATGTAAGCAGATTCAGCGAAAAAAACATATCTTTCCCTACCAAACACGCAGAAGGAACATCCAAGGGGTGTTTTCAAACTAATACTGGACGGGAAGTCCCCAGACCCCAGGGCTTCCAGTTGCCAATACATTACTCCGGGTATCCGTGACAAACAAGAATTCAGGACGCAAGTTCCCATGCATCCAACTGGTACAAGTACCCGAAACGAAAGTGAGGATTGATGGCTGTTGTTGCATTGTTGTAGACTACAATACAACGCCCCAAGTGGCAGTTGGGTTAACCTCTTTGCTTTGTTGGTTTTAAACTATTAAAGGGGTTTAAAAATTCGGGTAAGAAAGCAAAGCTAAATGATTTTAGCACATACTGAAGATTAGTATTTTGTAGATATTAAGAACCTAAAATTTATCGTGTGGCAACCTTTACCTTTCTACCATACCTTCATTTCTGCAATTTCCTGTTGCAACTGCAAAAGTAAAGGCGATGGTTGTGATGCTTTCTCTTCTGACATTTTCAGCTTTCCTTTCATCGAATCGAGTTTTATAGTCAGCTCTTGAATTTTTCTTTGGTATTCATCCGATCGGTCTGGTTGACTGGCTTTCAGAACCATGTTTAATTGTGCTTCCTCTAGCTGCAAAGCAAAGATGGAACGGTGTCTGTTGATCACAGCTTAACAGATTCTCAAAAAGAACTGACTTCAAATCTGCAAGCATTAACTTAAGATAGCTTATGGCTACTTACAATTGCAATGTTAGCTGACATCAGGGTTATAGTTATTAGTATTAAAGAATGCTTAAGCATATAAAATATGGAAGCCAGCCGTAAAAAAACTTAATGCTGTTAATGGAACAGATACAAGAAAAAGACATGTACGCCATCAGCGTCTCACTAATACGTGTAAAAGAAGCTAAAGCATCCCAAAAAACAAGCTAGAGCTTCTTGTACACGTATTTGTGCAATACGGATGGCTTACATGTCGTTTTCTTGTATAGGTTCCTTTAGAGCATTAGGGGTTTTTAAAGGCTTAAATCTGTATTTTATACGCTTACATGTTTTTTAATACTAATACCTGTTATTTTTCTTTCAGATAAATTACATAAATGCTTTTTGAGATAAATCAGACATACAATATTTTATATCTAACAACCTGAACTAAGATTTGACATATCCTACAACATGGGATGACCATTTCTTGTTTGCATATTTGTTTTTCACAAATGTGACCAAATGGATACGGAGGCACACACTCCATATTTCTGAAACTGATTACTGTCAGATATGGAGGCTGTATTATGGCATTGGGAACTATGATATGGGAGGCAGTTATTATAGCTCCCAGTTATCTTATTTGCACCAACCTTGACTGCAGCAATTCTTTCTTCAATAACTATGAATTAACTCAAAACTTCACTTTACCTGAGTTTCTAATTGTTCTCTCGTTGATCGCTCACTGGCTACAAGTTTCTGCAGCTCTCTTAACATGATCTGATGGTCATTTTCTTCTTTCTCTCTGTCATGTTGAACGTTTCTTAGTCGTGACCTATACTGCTTGGACAGAACAAACACTATTAAGAAAAAATTGGATGTATAAGACAATGACATGTATCTTTTATGATATCAAATGTATGTACATACACCTTGCAGCTGTTCTTGGTAATCTTTTTCTTTATTTTCATGTCGCTCCTTTTCTTCTTGAAATTTACGTTCCAATTCTTCTCTTTCTTGCTACATTAAAGTACACGAGAAAGTTGCAGAAAAGAAAACAAGAGACGAGCAATTAATTCAGTCATTACAAAAGTGTGTCTAGCAAAAACGTTTTATTACGTTTCGCCAACGAGAGAATGAAAAGTTTTTAATGCATCTGTATTTATTTCTCACTTAATGAAAAGCAAGAATTGAACGAGCATAAGATCTTATCAATTCCAGTCACAACGACTAACATAGTCAAGATACTGCTTTAAGTTATACCCTTAGTAGTGTGTTTCTAGAATAATTCTAATTCGAGTCGATTCAAGCAGAAGAGTCGAGTATGGAGTCGAGTTCGAGTACTGCTTAACCTAAATTTGCAAATGTTCGTCAATGTGTAGAAATGGTGTTTCCCGGTTTAAGAATATAACTTAAAAATCTGTTTGCACTAGTGGATTTTGATTTATACCGCCAGAAACCTCTTGTCGAGACAGTGAATTTGGTACAATGGAATGGCAAAATCAGTCAAAAATTAGTCAAGTTATTACATCTTCACTGTATTATCCAATATCAAGGGGGTTGTGTATTGGATTCGCTCGCAGGGATGGGATATGTTGGAGAAACAAAAACATGAATTTGTGTTACGAGTCAAAATCGCACATGAAAGCCACTGAGGAGCAAGATACCAAAACCGGCATTGCACTTCATTGTAAAAAGACCCAACATTGGATGGACTGGAATAGTACGAAAATCATGCTTAATCGGGCTCTATCAAGGAGGCACACCTCCATGCTTTGGAGTCGATGGCCAATCACAGCCATGAACAGGCAAGCTTATGAATGTGCACGAGCCAGCCTACAAACACATTTCGAAAATGATAACACCTGGTTTGACAGAAAACTTGACGCAAGATGGCAGAATTTTCTTCATTTTCCAATACCAACTGGGAGGAAGAATCACGAACAAGAATGTCAAGATTCTGATATGAGCAACACAAGCAGCACAGAGACCTGACTCAAGGCCAGGTGTAGTTGGGAGGAAAATTCAAATGTCTACAGCAAGAAAGTTAGTGGGAGTAGTGGAGTGCTGGAGTGTGGACAATATGGTGCAAGTCCCTTAAACTGTCACCTGAGGAAGACAACCTGTACAAGTGTCGTCAAAAATTCGCAAGTTTTAGTTGAAGCTTAAACAAGTTTGGTTGTGCGTTTTGAACTGTGGATCTTAGATTTGCAGTAAAATTTTGTGATTATGAGTATCAACCAAAGTAAAACAGCCGAATCTTTGGTTTTTCTAACTGTATTAGAGCTTTCCGAGTATGGATGCAAGCAACGAGCCGAGTGTATAAGTTGCATGCTGGCTTCGAAAGTTTTCATTTATAGCACAGCCCTACCAATTTTTCAAAACCTTGTTTAACGTCGCCTTTCTGCAATAATCACGAAAACAATTTTTTTTACTAGCCTTATCTTAATTACTGGGAAGGTTTAATAATAGCGCTAATGATACCATTTTTACTAATTTTATTATGACGCATTGTTTCAACTTACATGTAGCCGTCGCTTATCTGCCTGAAAGTTTCCTTCCATGCGCGACTTCTCTTCTGAGACTGTAGTAAGGGCTTGAGTTAGGGTTGAAATTTGTTCTTTTAGCTGCTCGGCCAGCGTATCGCTAGAGTCTTCAGCCTGACCCTAACCAATAAAAGAATTCTGCATTAAAAATGAAGCTGTAAAAGAATTTTCGTGAAAAAAAAAGGGCAACATTCTAGTAATACGGTAAGAAGCGTACAATAACATCCAAAAAATAACAAACAACAGTAGAATAGAAGTTACCGTTGCATTTAAAGGATCAGCAAAAGTTCCTGGCTTTGTGTTGGCATCACCGTCGGAAGATGAATTGGAAGCTGTTGATGCAGGTTTGGAGGAAGAAAATTTACTGATACTTTTGACTGTGGCTTCCAAGGCTTCTTTTTCCTTGAGTAAACCTTTGTAAGCAGCAACCACATCTGAAACAATAGATAATACAAAAAAAAGTTTACTTGAAATCCATACTTCGTAGTAGTATTATATTGGTGTAACTGTTCTTGAGTCGTTTTCTGTGATTCTGTTGTCTTGCTGTTGCGATACAGCTTAGATCATGTTAGGTCAGCTGCCTAGGCTCGAGGCAAGGTACATTTCATGTAAGAAATGCCTTTGATATAGCCTAAGAAGGAAATCAGTCAAATTAACTTCTTTTTCAACTGCCAAGGTTGATAACTTTTTTTCGACTGCCAGGGTTACCTTGGGATGTCCCAACTACCAAGGATTTTTTTACATGGCCCAAAACAATATGAGCACAAGTGCATTTTTTGAGGCCGTCTCTACCCGAGTGCACATGGTGGGTTGCATGAGGACAGGATTATACCTGGAACCACCGATGTAAGAGACAGTTGTGCTAATCCTTCAACCACCCTGACCATAAAGTGCTACAGCTAAGTACTGACGGGTGTTACAACTATGGTATGAACCTCGCGAACGAAATAATAAACATATTTCCTGTTTTTGTATCCAAATCTGTATATAAAAATATTTTCCACCAGGTTTCCTCCCCCCTCTCTGCAATGTTTTCTTGATAGCAGGAGTTTGATTTTTTGCTTCAATATAAAATGAGCCTTAAATCCTAAAATTGTTGACCGAGACAACTGTATCTCATGCAATTTAATTTAGGACTGTGATACTTGTGATATAAATTTAAAAAAAAAAAAGAAGGCAGACACAGACTAGAACACATGCTACTTCAGCCTATGCACAAGGGTCTGTAAGGGACTGTTCAGAATTTCTCAGGGGGGGGGGGGGGGGGAATATTTTTGCCCGCCAAGCGGGGGGGGGGGGGGCATAATAATTTTATTGTTATTCTTTTTTTTTTGGCAATTCTCGTTGTGCAATTGTCCTAAAAATGCTCTTCAGAATTCTTTAAAAAAGTTCTTCTGAATCAATAAAATTGCTTTAGCTTTCGGGGCTGTGCCCCGAACCCCGCTGTAAACATTAGTAATTTAATGAAAAAATATCTCAGGATTATAAAGTGTAGTATTTTCCCAGTCAGGCGTATGTATTCCTTTCTCGGATATCTGCAACGTATGGTTGTAACACATGTGGTTTATTGTTTAAAAAGTGACAACGGAATTTTCTGGTTGGATTTTTCAACCTAAATTGTCCCTCGCTCCGTCGATCGAGCAGAATGACCAAAAAACAAATCGGTGTTTTCGCACTGGTTGCAATGCACAGCCAATTCTCTGATCGAACAAGATGGGATGCTAACACCAGGAGTCGACCACACGATTATTTCTCTGAGTCTACCTTCAGACCAGTATTCCAGTGCACAGCAATGGATGGATTAAGTGTAAACAGAAACGGTTATTAACTATTAATGCTTAGAATTTTTTGGAAGGGGGGGGGGCTACTAAATAAAACACCCGGCCCTTCAAAGGGGGACCAAAAAAGTTTTAGGGCGAGTTTAGGGGAAGGGGACTAAAAAATTTTGGAAGGGCTCCACCACAAACTTCCACACCCCCCCCCCCCCCACTCACAAATTCTGAACGGTCTCTAACTCTTTAATATCAACACAGAAGTAGTAATTGTTCGAGTCAACCGAAGGCAGCCTACTGAAGGCAGTAGTAATTGTTCAAGTCAAATTGTATGAGCCTAGAATGACAATGTGAAGCAGTCATTGTGGGTTTATCAAATGGTCAGCATTTCAATTGGTACTTTATGCCATAATAGGGCACAAGTTTACATCACACACAGGATATGCCAAAACCGCTCAAAAACATCTGCCTAATACGTTTTATTCTTACAGTCGACAGTAACGTATTACTGTGCAGTGGACTTTCAGGTGTGGAGAGAAGTAAAGAAACGTTTCATGTAAAGGTAAGTCCTGTAACCCAGAGTGGTTGAATAAGCAACAAAAAAATGATTCAGAATGACCGTTAAATGATCCTGAATACACACACTGGAGAAAAATAATTTAAAATCCTTTGTAAAGTCATGAATAGCCTTGCCATTTTAAATCCTTTTAAGACCTCTGAGCACAGAAGCAGAACTTTCTGCCACTGTCTGCGACAATAATTGTCGGAAAAAAAAATTGTCTGGAGCCAATCTGTTTTTTCCTATGGTTACCCACATGTTTAGTGGTTTTTATTGAATAGCTTTTCAGTGCTTCAGTCTATTGATCTGGCTACTCCACCAATGGAAAGATCTCATCGAGACGATTAAAATGGTGTATTGGAATGTCAAAATCGGCCAAAAATTGACAAAACGGCAAAAATTTGTGCAAGGCTGCCTTCAGCTGTCCGCAATGTATCGTCGCGCGTCACAAGATTCTGCTACGGGGCCTCTGAGCACCCTAAAACTGACATTCAGTGGATTTAGAAGGCAGTGGAGACTTTTTTGGCATTAGTTTCAGAAGGATATTGCACATGTGCAGAATCTACGCTTTAGCCCGTAATAGGAAACACCATCAGTGACTCTTTCTAACGATTAAGCACACCTCATTATTGAGGTTTGCTTAATCATTCGGCAGGATCAGTAATGATGCTTCCAATGTATATTAGGCCATGCAAAGTTAATTGTTTGGTTTACAGGCGCGTACGGGTGCTTTAAATTATCGCAGGTCAAAACTTTTTATTTGAAACTTGGTTCACCCGCTAAAAATCACATTTTCGCCAAATATTGACCCTTTTTGACATTCCAGTACACCATTTTAGCCGCCTCGAAACGAGCTTTCCAATGGTGTCGATTTCAAACCTCTAGCTCATACCACTAAGAAGTTATTTGACAAAAACTAAAAAACTTTGAATGTTAGATGACATAAATAACATTTTTAAGAATATTATATTTTTTTTAGGCTGACTTCATATTCTTTCAGCTTTGAGCTAGGTACATGTCAAAGAAATGTGGTTAGTTAAATAAAATAAAATGCCTGGTTGCCTGGTGCTTCAATTTGCAACCTTGCCCGTAAACCAAACAATTTTTTTTGCGTGGCCTTATAGTAGAAGTCTGAGTCTGGTAGTTTTCCTGCAGTCTTCCACAGTTCGCAAGTCAAGACCAATCCTCAGCTGTGAGACACCTGTAGTGGCTTGCATTGACCCCAATAAATCTCAGGAGGTCTACTTGGGATCCTCACCAGTCTATCAACGTGGCCAGGTTGGTCAACACTGATGTAGACACTAGACAACTGCCTTGAGGTTACGAAAAAAGGGTTGACGGTGACACACATCCAACCAGTCCAAGGTTTGCTTGTCGCTGTCAACTCGCATTGTGTGGGGTCAGTATAGCGTGAAGTACACACCACTGCAACAGCTGTATGGGGCAAGGTAGCCTAATGGTTAGCACAACCATTTCATGTGCAAGAGTTCCTGAGTTCAATCTTGACCTCAGCCACCCCTGGCATTTTCGGGAAGATAAGGGCCCTGTGATGCCTCGTGCTCATGTCGATTGTGATATGTAAACGATCTTAGGAATTTCCGATGGGAATTATCTAGCAAAATTGTCCCTCTCTCCTTCTGGCGCCATGGCTTCGGCTGGGAGCGCGGAAAACTTACAGCTGTTCCAAGGCAAAAGATGGATCCTCTCTAACATCTGCGTGTACCTAAAGTTGCTGTACAGCTAGCAACAAAAGGGTTTGATAACGACAAACATCCAATGACAATGGCGAAATGAGTATGGTTTCAGCATGCAAAAGAGCAGAAACGTCTGCTTGTTTGGGGCTGCATTCTACTGAATGGCAGACATCCGGACCTAGGCCTATTTTTACCAAGTGATCATTTAATATCAAGTAGCACTCACCCACAAAGATCTCTAGACAGACTGTTTCGCCCTTGTTTGGGCTCGTCAGCAAAGAATACTTTGTGGATGAGAGCTAGGCTATACCTGCCAGGGCAAATGACAAGGGCGAAACAAGTACGGTTTCAGCAAGCAAAATAGCAGAAACGTCTGTTTGTTTCGGGCTTCATTCTACTGAATGGCAGACACCCGGGCGTAGGCCTATTTTTACCAATTGATCATTTGACCAACGTGGGTGAGTGCTAATTGATATTAATATTGATAGCTGTCGACATGTTGTTAAGCCTCAACCCCCCCCCCCCCCAACATCAACGACTGTAGTGGGTCACCCCTGGCGGACACCCAACAGTACCAGTCCTTTAAAATAGGATCTTTGCGGTTCCCAGCCAGCCAGAGCCGCAGTGTGATAAACCTCGCAAGGTATAATGTTTCACCAAGATACACAACTTTACTGGCTGGCCGCCAAACGTATTCTTAGTATCTTAAGGCCACGGTCAATTACCATTTAATATCAATTGCCATTGTCAATTGTGGCCGTTGTCAATTACCATTTGTTTTACTGAACAACTCATGCCAAGCTCTGATGCTACCTGGGAGGCCACTAAAGACGCCAGAAGCTTTAATGGACATTTAATAAAATCTTCACCACAATTTTCGCTCATTTTCAAAAAGAAGATGAGCGAAAATTGTGAAGATTTTATCAACGATCGTTGTGAGTTTCAAAGTTATTCCAATAACAGAATTTTTAGTTTAATGGACATATCATTAAATTTGCTGAGTGCTTGGTCGTTTGGCGGACTAGTAAACAGAAGACGATAGCTTAAGTAGTGCGGAAGCAGAATTTATGGCCTTGACTGAATGTGGCAAGGATATTGAGTGGGTCAGAGGTATGCTTAACATACTAGGCTTAAGTACCACCTTAGCCACCCCTTCCCGTGTGCATTCTGATAGTCAATCGGCGATAGATTTAATCAACTGTCTGTCCGCCACTACCAGGTCTAAACACTACGCCAGAAAAGTCTGGTATTTGCACAGCCTGATCGAATCCAGGCAAATTGTCTTACACTACAGGTCCGGGGTAGAACTCTATGGCCAATCTTCTTACACAACCAGTCACCAGAGACCGACTTTTGGGTTTCCTACAGGAGATTAACCTGTTGCGAAACGAGCAAGGGGAAATCAGAACAGCTGCTGTAACGAACAGTAGTAAACCCATAAAGGTTAGTCTATCAAGAAGGTCCAGTGTGAGCCTAACCTCCCTGTACAATGATTGTATATGTGCGACAAACTACAAGTTCGATGCCCCATGACGGTTTTTAATACCTTCGTTCCATGAGGGGAGAAGATTACCCGACGTTATCGTTAGGCCTTCAAAATGGAGGACATTTATTTGGTTAGATTTGGAACCACGAGTTACCTTTGTCAAGTGAGTGAGGCTTGCAAGTGAAACACCCCTTCCGAGAAAGAAATAATCCGCACTACTATGCATGCATGCAAAATTTACCAAAATGGCTGGTATCCAGAATGTAAAATTATCCGATGAAAAGCATGTTTTTAGGTGAAAGTGTACAACAAATTACATAATTTGTCGGTCTTGATAATTGATTGTTGAAAACAGATTGTTACGCACAATTTCAGAATCAGAATACTGTACCAGTATTTTGATTCTGAAATTGTGCGTAACAATCTGTTTTCAACAATCAATTATCAAGAATGACGAACTTACAGAGTAGAAGCCGTTATGGAATTTTCAATATAATTTGTCGGATTTTGTCTGATGCAGTGATTTTGTCGGGTATCCTAGATATGTACCAGGATACGGTAGATTTTACATGTACACCATTATGGGCCGTAAAATGCCTTGAGCCTCTTTATGCCACTACACATCAACATCGTCGGTAGCTTTGAGTTACTTAGTTGTTACCCTTCATACTCTTACGACTACCCATCTATAGTTTTTGAAATGATCTGGACTCTAACAATTGGCTGCCATATCCTTCTATATTTACCACTCGTCCCTTTTCCTTGCACGTCACTATCCGCCCTTACCATCCTTGAGGTCGTTGAGGATCTAACCACGCTCTCAGGAAGTTAGATAGTACAATCAGTGCTTTACTTCACCCAAACGGCATTAGTAAACGTATCTGGGGTATATGATAGACGGTGGGTCAGCTTTGGCCACTGGTAATTCCAGCACCGGCTGACAATAAACCTTTCGCTTACACCATACGAATTCCGCGTGAATCAAATTTCAAGGAGCGCCGGATGCGTTTGTTCACATTGTAAAGGCAAGTCACATTGTGATGACACATTCAGTTGGCAAGCCACATTGCAGCCGAACTGCAGCGGCAAGTCGAAATTGCAGCCAGCCCCTCTATCACAAGGATTGGCCCTTACAGCCAGGGTGCGAGACGTGGATACTCCTCTTGAATCGAAGCTTGCCGGTTGGGTGTCAAAGTAACTGTAATCTCACAATCAGTCAACCCTTATTGTTTGGGGTCCATCAGAATATACCCCGTTTCTCCCTTCAATTTCAAGGCATGGCGCACACTGTTGGAATGTAGTCTGCCGCAACGCGTATTCATGAAATGTCTACCGTTACGTGTCCCATGCCACCAATGAAACATTGCCGTGTTTGCAGACAGCTTTTCATTGAATCCTCTCAATACACTACTCAAGA
>JAHWFP010029159.1:0-21770 GCA_023313725.1 Lithobius niger
GCCTTGGCATTTGTCCAGCCTTTAGGCCTATTTCGTCCAAAAAGAAACGTCTCGAGACTCAAAGGATTACGACGTACGCAACCACAATTGGATTTGAGCTGGATCACGTGATCTGGCAAGCGCTGCCGCTTCCACCAATAGCCTGAAGGCATGGCCTCGATTAAAAGCTCCCGCGTCCACACCAGGCAGCGCTCTAGTTGCAGTTGCTAGGACTACAGCAGCGTAAAAATAAAGGGGAGAAGAAATTAAATAAAAATAAAAAAAATAAAAAATGGTAGTGGTTGAAGAAAGTTGAAGTTGTTTTGCTGCCGTCAGTTGACATGGTTCCGTAGGGGAGGGTGAGAGGAAGGAAGGTGGGTAAAGGATACGAGAGAATTGGTTTTTGGCCTAAGGTTACGAAAAGAAACTGCTTTCAGTTTGATTTGGTGAACGTAAGAAAGTCGTTTATTGGTTTACGGCTTGCCTCGTTTGGTTTCAGAACTGAAAAAGAAAGTTGTACTGCTAATGTATGGCGTAAATGGCACTTCCGCGTTCAGTACATGTAAGATCTTCTTTAAAAAAAAAAAAGCTTGCCGCTATATTTCCTAAAGATTACAGTGTGGAATTTACGTTTCCATTTGACACCTAACTCTAAGAGGTAAAAGCGGACAGGCACGTTTGTCTTGATTGTTTTGTTTATATCAAACTATCAGTTATGCCCGGCTTCGCCCGTTTTGTTTCGCCCGTGGTTGTTTCCCAGTTTTCGGTCGGTGTGGCCTAAATGTTGAACGTGACAGGCAATTTCACTTGTTGGAGTACTCCCCTTTTCCTCCCATCCTGTTTTCATTGTAGGGGTCGCTACTTCGAGTTTCGGCGGTGTCGTCGTTTCTGCTATATGAGACTTTGGTTTATAATGTAAGAAGATGCTGGTACCTTCCAAACCCACCAAACAAACTAGGATCTTGTCGCTTGTCCGAGACACTTTAGGAACGTGTGACCTCACCACTGAGCACGTTCCAAAACTGCAATCAGAACTCGGCAACCTCAACAGAGCATTCCAAAGAGCGGAAGTTAGTCACCTTCCACATAACTGAGGGATTGTGGATGGCATCTTTACTGATTTTTATTTGCTTAACAGTCTTCGCTTGATTATACGGATGTCATCTAGACCTGTAGAATAGATACAGTCAAAGCAATACTACAGCCTATCTGCTCTTGGCCGCGCTGAGCTTCTTGCCACTCGTACCCTCTACCGCCCATGCGGGAGGAACTAGTTCCGGAGTTAGTCGAAAAGGCTCATAGCAAGGGACAGAGGAGGCTGACACAGAGTAGGCGAGTATGGTAACGTCACACCAACTTATCAACTGACTCCGACTAACTTAATGACGCCATCTTTCTACGTGGCTAATGGATCCGGTAAACCTGGGCTTAACCTGGAATACCACTCCTTTTAAAGCCGGATCAGCGTTTCAGCTATTTTTCTTAAGATCAGCAGTCACTAGCACTGAAAATCGTTAGCTTACCGAAACTTCAGCAGCTGCAAAGTAAGGCTTATGCAGCCTTAACTATACCCTCTAGCAAATGTGATTCAGTCAAACTTCACATGTGATTATAACATCAATTTTTTTTTTGCTATCTTTTGTGTTTCGCTGGTCAAGATAAGAATTATTCGTGAGTTATCTAGTAATATTGTGCTGGTTTACCAATAGGTAATGCAACTCAGCTGCAGCAAACAGTTAAGTCGGGATATTTCGTGAGGTTGGTGTGAGACATTTTATCCCCGTTATTCACACGTAGACGAATAAAGATGATCTAGACACACGCTGGTGTGTCGCCGCCGAGTAACAGTAGATCATCCCATTGTAGATATCCGTTTGTTAAAAATTGAGTGTTAATGATGAAAAGGCGGCTCACTAGCAGATATGTGTCTGGTAACTGTAAGCAACTGAAAGCATATTTTTGTATGTTGCGGATAAATCCCAATGCGACAGAAATGTTTCAAATTGTGGAAAATGTAAGAAGAAGGGTCAGAGATTAAGAAAAAATAAAATTTAAAGGATGAGTGTCCACCAATCATAGAGAAAAAGATGTGTCAATAACGGTGTTTTTATGTTACTGTCTAGCTAGCTGTTTAGCTAGCTAATAAGATTTTTCCCATGTTAAATCCCATAGACTTTTTGCTCATGGCTAGCGCAAAATTGAGAAGGCCTACGTACCTGAATTTTTGCACACGGATGCATGGTGATCTGAGGATGGTCCTTTTGTTGGTTTGGGGGTTGTAGGGGTCAGGACAAATGCGTGGCAGGGTTTTGAAATTTGCCACCTGCGAGTTTAAATTTCGTTTCTTTTCCAAGTTGCAACCAAAGATTTTAAGCACCGATGCCTTGAACAATCAAGACTGGTCCTTAGATTTATTGTAAAAGCCTGGACGAACTAAAAACTGAATTGTAACGAAGGACAAAATAAAGAAACATTAACGTTGCCGTGGATTGCGTACGAATAAAGGGATGCACGTTAGATGATGGTTACGCAAAAATACGAGCATACACGAGCTAATGTTTTTTTTGTTAATAACCCAAAAATAAAATGCTTCGCGTTCTGCTGTTTTAGTAACAGCGACCTTCGGGGGTTTCTGCATGACTAAATGTGAACGAAATCTTGAAAAATTAAGGGGAAGGTGCAGGGATAAACTAAACAACTGAAGGGGATGCGCTGATTGAGTGAGCGAAGCGAACGAAATCTGCGATTATTAGCCAGTGTGTGCAAAAAAGGGATTGAAACATCTTAAACAGACGGTGTAACCTTATGTACGTTCACAGTCCTATGAAAGTTGTGATATCCACCCAAAACCAAAACTGGTAGAAAAACCCGTCAAGTTTCCAAAAACGGTCGGCCTTTGAAGGTAGTGATATCATTCCGCCAGGGACAGGCCTCCAAGGTTAATCCTATTAGCCAAGTAAATCGCACCGAATAATACTTTGGACGTTAAATGAAAACTTGAAGATTGCTACCGCTAGTAGCAATCTTCTAGTTTTCATTTAACTTTCGAACTATTAGTATATGTGATTAACTTGGCTAACAGCATTAATTTTGGCGGCCTTTTCCTGGTGGAATGATATCACTACCTTCAAAAGCCGACCGTTTTTGGAAACTTGGGTTTTTCTACCAATTTTGGTTTTGGATGGTTGTCTGTTAACTGTAAGCAACTAAAAGCATATTTTTGCATGTTGAGGATAAATCCCAATGCGACAGAAATGTTTCAAATTGTGGAAAATGTAAGGGAAAGGGTCAGAGATTAAGAAAAACTAAAATTTAAAGGATGAGTGTCCACCAATCATAGAGAAAAAGATGCGTCAATAACGTTGTTTTTATGTTACTGTCTAGCTAGCTGCCTAGCTAGCTAATGAGATTTTTCCCATGTTAAATCCCATAGACTTTTTGCTCATGGGTAGCGCAAAATTGAGAAGGCCTACGTACCTGAAGTTTTGCACACGGATGCATGGTGATCTGAGGATGGTCCTTTTGTTTATTTGGGGGTTGTAGGGGTCAGGACAAATGCGTGGGTGGGAGGGTTTTGACCGGCGAATTTAAATTTCGTTTCTTTTCCTAGTTGCAACCAAAGATTTTAAGCAACATGATCATGATTTATCATAATTCACTATCATGATTTATGATCATGAATAACCACCTATACGCTCTTCTCCTGACAGCAAGATTACACCACACAGTCATAAAAATCACAAATGCATTTAATTTTCAAGGGATAGTTTTTCCCCTTGGTCACAATAAAACATATATACAAAATAGTTACACCCTTCCACCAAACGTTGAGGGGTGCAATTGAACGTTTCGTGGAAGGGTGTTACTATTTTGTGTATATATTTTATTGTGACCAAGGGGTACAACTATCCCTTGAAAATTAAATGCATTTGTGATTTTTATGACTGTGTGGTGTAATCTTGCTGTCTGGAGCAGGGGGTATGGCTTTTAACCTCAACAACCACATTCAACATCAAGAATAACCACCATCATGAACATCATGGAAAATCGTGATAACAGATCATGATAAATCATGACTACCTTCATGACAAATCATAATAAATCATGACAAGTCATTGCCCCAGTTAGTCATGGAATAGTCATGATTTTTTGAAATGACAATTTTTCATAAGGGGAACGTTTCGTAAAAACCTAATTATACTAGATATGAAAAAAAAAAATCATGTTTTTTTTTTAGATATTTTCTTTCCAGATTAAATTAAACCGAGTTCAGGCCATTGACGATTGGAGGGGTTCGCTTAATTGTACATTTTGGACATTAGAGCTTTAATGAATAACGATGTCTACATTGTTCAAACCTCCCCCCCCCCCCCCCCCCTGCCAGAAGCAGAAATTGTTTTTTTTAATGGACTATCGAAATGTGAAAAATAATGAAATCTTTCTCAGTTTTATTCCAAATAACCAGGCCTAGACTAGTGGTATTATTGAAAAAAAACTTTAGGCTTCAGTGTTTTTTTTTTTAAATGGACCATTGAAAGGCGAAAAAAATGGCGAACCCTTTTACTCAGTTTTACCCAAAACGACTTGAGGTAAAGTTGCCGCATTTAAAATCGGCATGCTCCAATTTCATTTTTTCCCCTTGATCAAGAAGATTTAAGGGTAATTTTTGCTCTCATTTCGTCACCCTTGGGTCGTTTTTGTCCTTTAATCTGAGATTTTATGGACTCGTATCGTCAAATTTTGGACCTTCGAAATTTTCTAAAATTTGTAACAAGTTTGATTTGGAAAATGTAGTTGTTTCTGCATAAATACAAATTCGAATTGTAGTGTCGATAGGTTAACTGAATAAGTACTACAGAAAATCAAACAGTTAACTCAATTTTTCTAACTCAGTTTTTAATTTTTCCAACTGTACCCAATTTCATGAAATACGGATTTAGTTCACGTTTCTGTTTTAAAGAGGAGACTTTCTGAATTTCCGCCAAACCAAAACGAAACAGCCGGACGATACCAAACAAGTAGAATCATATGTTAATGAAACAAAAATGGCTTCGTCGTTTGCAAAAATCATTAGAGATCGTATCCCCATGAGAGCCATGTCTTCGAAGGCACATTGATTAAAAAAGCTATAAGCGTTCCCTCAAACGAAATGAACTAAGATTATAACTGCATTTCTAGAGGAGCCTTACATGCACAACCTTCAATTATTATACTGAATAAGAAATTTAATATGGTTGTGCGTGTGTTTGTGTATTATACAGATACTTTGTTGTTTAGGGCCAATTGGAGACACACACACAAACTCACATGCTCGTGCACACGTGCTCACATGCTTCCCCAGCGAACCTTTCCATCAACCATCCACCAGCAGGTGGTAACCCTTGTTATTTATTTTATTTATTTATTTACACATAAACAGTTTTGCCCACATAAGAAATAAGTTCCATGCTGCTTTTGCAAGTGCTTTAATATCCATCTTTACTGTTAACTCTCAGTGAAAACAATATCGTTATATTTCAGTTGGACATTTTATATAAGACATAGGTAAATAAAACACAGATGGTAACCTATACTGAGCCCGTGACTATGCCTGTTTCGGTTTCCACTGTGCAACCGTTAAAATGGCACTATCACTGATTGAAAAGCGAACGAAAATACCTTGGCGCCATCCGGCGGCGGTGATATTGTTAACCTTTACTGATGGCTCCCAGGTGCACAAGGACGTACCAAATTTTTCCTCAATAATTAAGGAGGTCGTGGCTTGTTTGTTTCGTTAAAAGAAATGCCGTCGTGCATTGATTACGTTTGGTGCAAGCAAGTGCTAGATAGTAATGGATAGCTAGATTCTGCCTAGGCTAGATAGCCGGAATCTGCCTACTTTTAATCGGTGATAGTGCCACTTTAAGGACCAAATCTTTGAGCCCATTTCTGATCCGGTGAATCCATTCAGCGAATCTTTCAGGCCATTTGTGCAGAGAAACTTTTCGTCTCTATGACAAGTTTAAATCAGTATTTAAGCTGATTCATTCATCAGCTTAAATACAAGTGTAGTGAATTTCGTCATTTAAAGGAGTAGCGCATTAAGATAAGTCAGCCCATTGTGCGAATAATACAATTGTTTATTTTCTTTTGAATGACACACTGCTAAAAAGAACTCGCACAATAACACAAAATCCAAACTAGAAAATTCGGTGAAATCCATATAAACACATTCAAGAAAACTTTCGTTAAAGTTAGTTCTAAATAGTCAAAGGGCAGTGTAAACCAGCATCACTAACATTTGTTGCAGACGCCCCCAGGGCAGCATAAGTTAGGTTTCACTGTCAATGGTTCCTGCACCTCGTTTCTGTCCATGGCAACTGGTTGAGCTTCGTCAGCCACCTCGTTTCTGTCCATGGCAACTGGTTGAGCTTCGTCAGCCACCTCGTTTCTTTCGACAGAAACAGGAACGGGTCTGGGTTTTGGTCTAAATGGTTTAGGTCTAGCACAATCAGCAGCCACACAGAGGACAAGGATTATCAGTACTAAAGCATTCATGATATCTGCTAGAAGAGAAACACTGAATGAGAAATACTTCATTATAAAATATACAGATATAAATCGCTGTAAATAATATGAGGTTAAATTGGATATATAAGCATAGAGGCGAAAATCATAAACTAGATATAACGTAACCATCTTTAAGCATTTAAATTTCATTCGAGTGCTATAAATGGCTAGAATGTGAAGTAGCATTCAATATGATCTGCTGCTGTCTGGGCCACCATATAGGGCGTGTTTCTAAACTAGAGGGAAGAGTGAGATGAATTCCTCTAAGCCACGCCCCTCAACGTCACCAAAACCGATCAGTTTAGAAACACCACTGCCTCACTTGTCGTTCTCAACATTAGAAAAATTAGCAATAACCACTGTCACATCTATTTTCAGCGAGAGTAGTGTTAATAAGAACATAATACAAATGCTTATTAATCTCTGTTTAATTGGATTTTGTTTCTAAATTTAGACATTTTCCATATCTCACTTCCTACAGTTTAGAAACACGACCATCTCAGCTATCAATGCGTGATGGCAGCCATGTTGGATCAGTAAGTGAGCGAGAAAAAACTTGCCTCACTTTCCTCAGCAACATCTCAGCTCCATGACGTCACGTGGGAGGAGTTTGGATCAGTCTCCTCGAGTTAAGAAACAGTTTTCCTCACTTCCCTCAGACATCCCTCTAGTTTAGAAACAGCACCACTTCGTATCCGCATGTAAACACTCAAATGAAACGTAAATGCATCAAAATAAGCAGGCCCATAGTAGCCAGACTCCCCCCCCCCCCACCTACAGCCACAGCCACACGTATCCCGCACTAGCAGTGGGCAGAATTCTAGCATCATGAATATTGAAAAAACTTGGGTGCACAGGTAAGTGATCAACATATTTTCTGGGAAACATTATCAGATTGGAATCAAGCTTGGTTTGCACTTAGTGCGACATACACCCTGGTGCTGCTGAAATTTCCAGCTTTTTCTGGCACTACCGCTAACACGGAATTCGTAATGCATATCCATACTAAATCGCATCCATGCGATAGAGATGGCGTCTCGGTTTCAACTACAGTATTCAGTTTACCTTTTAAGTACGTAGACACAATAAAGAAACTAGATCGAGAATAAATACAACACGATTTTGAAACCATTTTGAGAACACTGCCGTCTAAACTCACTTTCATATTCATTTCGTTTATCTCCACCAGCGATTTACGAAGTAACTGCCGTCATGCTTGTCTGCTTGTATCATTAATGGAGTAAAAAGCACGGTAATAGATTATGTGAAGGCAAACCAAGTTTCGAAAATTATCAATTTTCGTCTTCAGGTTAGCAATAAAATTAAAGCATGGCAAAAACCACTAAGTCAACCTATATTAAAAGCAGCTTTTCATATATATCAGATTTTAATATAGGTTGACTTAGTGGCTTTTGCCATGCTTTAATTTTATTGCTAACCTGAAAACGAAAATTGATAAGTTTCGAAACGTTGTTTGTATTTTTATGTAACACTGCTTGGTTTGCCTTCACATAATGCTTGTATGATTCACTACAGGCAACTGAAGACGGCACTGGTAGGTCATGGACTTGTCGTTCGTTTGTCGTCGTGGTTTGAACCAGCCCTGTATACGGCTAGTTCAGGCTGCAACGACAAATGAATGATAAAGACTCGGCGCGGCAGTGAACTATAGTACTTAAAATAACTCCCCTGGCATGACCGAACAGCCAACAACAGACCAATCGATGACAAAAAATGAGAACAGATAATACGCTTACGTTTCAAACCTTGGCTAAGGCCAAACCACCATCATAGTGTGCTTCGATATTTTATTTCAGAACTTATGTCACAACTGAATACAGCGTAATTTTGTAGCTGGTACCTACAACCTCCATGTTCTATCGAATTTCGCCTATCGTGTTAGTAGCGACTTGTCAATCATTGGTTGGTCGGTCGGTGGGTCACGTCAGTCTGCTTACGAAAAGTATGGAAATTTGCGTTTGCTATGACCAGCAACAAACAACTGCCTGAGGGCTTGTTTATAATTGAGACTTTCGGTTCCAATATGACGGTCAGAGATCTCGTAGCAGTGCGAATGGGCGTCTAGGTTTCTAGGCCCACTCACACCGCTACAAAATCTTCAGTGCTGTCGTTCACTATGAGGTTTTCAGTGCTGTCATTTGCTGCCGTTCCTAGTCTTTGTCGTTCGTTTGTCGAAGAGGTGTGAAATAGCCGTAAGGGCTGGATCAAACCACGACGACAAACGAACAACAAAGAGTAGGAACTACAAGGAACGATAGCACTAAAAGTAACTCCTGTCACACTGGCACAATAATGCAACGACCACCAAACAGCTCTGCAGGATAAGTGGCGCTAGAACGTGCGCGTTTCAAACCAACACTACGCCAATATCACCCTTTATAATTATGACCATACTTTCTTCGTTTTCATTGTTTAAAAGGCGCACGATATATTCCGTATCAGACCGGTTGCAACAATGCTTTCCCTTCAAAACTAGCACGATTCTCTCTTATCAGAAAAAGCATTGTTTAAAAGTCGCACGAAATCAACTTATCACTAAAAGCATTGTTTAAAAGTCACACGATAACTACTTATCGTGCGACTTTTTAACAATGTTTTGGCTGATAAGTTGATTTCGTGCGACTTTTGCAGAACCTGTAATGGCACGACGTAGAGCCTTTAGTATTAAAGCAGTGCCGATATTTTATAGCTGAATTAATTCACAAGCACTCACTTGCGTAAATCGACAAACTTATGGTTTATTTGCACTTTTGTAGAACATGTAGTGGTGCTACCTATAATTTACTTGCTACAAAACAGCACAGCCAATAATTATAAAAAAGTCGGATCAGTCAATATCAAGGAAAAATTAGTTGGTACTTGTTCATCATGTCCACCCGAACGAGCATTATGTTCCTGGGTTCAAGCCGAGTACACATTTACTGCGCATAACGTAGAACGTTTAGTATCAACACACTGCCTAGCGGTTTGTAGCTGAATAGCACTCACTTGCCTAAATCCTTCTGGCTTACTTTTATTCAAAAGTTTGCCCTCAACTCGTTGGCTTTCCTGACTATGCCACAAGTCGTCATCATCTTTAAAGAGTTCCAACACTCCCAAATCGGGTGATATGCGATTTCCAGCCTTCAAGGAAGCGTCGAAGTGCGAAACACAACAATGGACAAACACGTGCCACTAATAGTTAGGTAGCTAACAAGGATGCACGTAAACATTGTTAGGTAAAGTGTCATTATTGCTTGGCGCCATCGAAAGAGAACGAAAGTATGGTCATAAGAAACTTATAGCCATACTTTTGCACCAATGGTCCGCCGATAAGTGATTTATCGTGCGTCTTTTTCGCTAACAGGTTCCTCGGACTGAAAGAAACGTCCTCGGCTGCGCCTCGGACTTTTCTTTCAGTCCTCGAAACCTGTTAGCGAAAAAGGCGCACGATAAATCACTTATCGGCGGACCATTGTTGCAAAAGTATGGCTATAACTATTACTTATTGTGCTTCTTTATTTATTTGAAGAAAAATTGTCACCATTGAATCGTGCTTCATTGTTAGCTGTTTTATAAAATTATAAAGTTGCAGAGATGTTCGTGAAAGAAAGATCATTAATTGAAACTTCAAAGTGCTCTCTGCCACCATCTTGCATTTCTGCTATCGTGTTGGTAGGGATTTGTCAGCCATTGATCACGTGGGTTACGTGGGTCACGTGGGTCACGTCAGTCTTTCATTTGCTACGATCGACAACAAACGACTACGAACAGCCACCCGAAGGGCTGTTGTCATAGCGAATTCCAGTTGAAACGTGTCGTTGGAGATCTTGTAGCGGTAGGATATAAGATGACACCCCACAAGCAGTGCTCTAATACAAACACAGGCATGTTCTTGTGCTTCAAAGACTACGACTGAATTTAGTGCTTATTTGAAACATTTAGTACTTATTAAGATTGCTAAAAAGGTACACCTTTGGGCATAAAAAATTGTCGTTTTCGTTATTCCGGGGCTTTAAACAATGACATTCAACAATGCCACTCTTTGTCATCACACTGGAGAATTCCTTCCGCTGTCAGTGACATATGTGCTTATTTACAACAATGAAAAAGTTTACATTGTTGTCGAGCTACTTGAACCTCGATACAGTGCGATCATTTTTTTTGCCCAAAGGTGTACATGAGCTCCGGTCATTCAGATAAGGGTCTTCCTAGTAAGCAGAGAAGAATTAAAAGAAAACTCGTATCAGATAATGAATATTAAAAGTACTAAACGAAAGCTTCCGGATTAAAACAAATTTCTAAGTAAGAGTCGGAAAGTACTCTGTAGGAGCCGGTTAGAGCAGTGCTGTACTGTAGAATGCTTAGCTTCTCCTGTAGCGACAGCTAACAGCGCTCCCCCAGACCCTTTACAGGTGTACAGAGGATTATCCAGGAATAGAGGTAAACGTCATAACCTACGTATCATTCGAATTTGCGTTCAATATGCTAAAATCATTCACACAATTTCTCAAATTCACGTCCGTTACTGATACAGCATTACTACCTTTAATGATGTCGAAGTTTTATTGATATTGAAACATAAGAAGTGCTTTACCGTTAGTTCATGTGAATACCATTTATTTTCATTCCTAGTTTAATATTAAATTAGCACGGCTGGCACGCCCATGTGCACTCGCCTGAAAATAAATTTCTACATTCTTGGGGCATGAGATATATCATTGCTACCGTGCAAACAATTCTTGGTCGCTCTGCCAGTAAATTGTCGGTAGCGAAAAGTTCATTCGTAAGTTGTGGATAAGTAAAATGAAGGTGCCGGGTTTCTGCTTAGGGGACTGGAATTTGTTTGAAACCATCGAAGAAATTTTAAGAATGATGGGAAACGAAAAAGCGTTTAAAGGTTTGAAACTGAAGAATCTTTAAAACGAAATTGTTAACAGTTTATTACAGTAATTTCGACTAATTTTCAAGTTATAACCACATTGCTCAATCTTAAGAGGCTAATATCAGTTAAGCATGAGTGATCCAACCTGCAGACTTGGTGGCAGCTGTTTTAATTAAGATTTCGCTTCTTTAAATGGCGAAAACTTGGTGGGTTTTTGTACTATTTGAGGTGTTGTAGGATATCACATCCTTCGGTGATTATTGGTAAACCAATCCATACAGCAACAACGCAAATAAAGCCCAATAAAAATAATAAATTAATTAACAAAGAACGGATTGGCCATTAAAAAAATCATTAGAGCTTGTATTCCCTTAAAATATCTACCGCTAAAGTCACACAAATAATAAAAAAAAAATAAAATAAAAAACAATTGTAGAGGACACTATAACTTCTCTTTCAGTTCCAGGGATCAAGGAGTATAATTTACAAGATACACACAATAAAAAAAAATAAAAAAATTACGCAAAACAAAATTAAATAAAACCGAATAAAATCCAAGAAAAATAAATCAACTGAATGGCCTCCAAGTCAAAATATCTGTATAATAGACGAACAAACACCCAAACAAATTAAGTTTCAAAATCAATATATTGACTGACGGTTGTGTATGGAGGCTTGCATGTTATACTCCTTATTCCTTGGAAATGAATTTCAAGTTTTACTTCGTTTAAGGGAACTGTTATCTTTTTTTTTTTAATTTGCGCGCTTTCAGAGGTGTGACTGAAAAAGGGATACAAGCTCTCATATTTTTTTTTGCATGGTTAAGCCTGGCAGTTTGTTTAATTAATAAGATTCTCTTCTTACCTTCGTGCTATTTCGCTTTGATTTGACAACAATTCAAGATGGCTGTCTCTCGTGGATTTCCTTGGGTCGATTGAAAGTCCAAAGATAAAATGGTTGACTGATTCGGCATGGCGTTCATTTTTATATGAATTTGAACAATATGTCTCTGTTTGAATACTAAAGAGGAGATAATCGATGTATTCTTCTGCTTTATGTACTAAAGAGAGTTGAACCATAACGTTTTCTGCAGACTTAAAGATAGAAAACAAAATATAATATTCAGTATTATAATATAATATGTCGTCTTTAGACTAATAAATTGGAAAAGTTGGCCGGGCATTCATCAGTAAAGAAGAAAAATCACATTAACCAATTTTTTATACCCTTTCAATAAACATAAAAACTGGGAAACGGGCTGTTAGGCCTGTCTTGTCGAACTGAATTTTATTTCAAACTCATTTTTAGTGGTTTTTTTAATGACTATACCATTTTGTTAAAGCTCTTTAAAGATCTGGATGCTATACTCACTCGACTCTTTGCATTTTGGTGTGACGTATATACGATGCTCTTTGCTGGTCTTTTTCTTATCTTAGCTTTTTTTTATGTATCAATTAGGCCTAAGTATACTTATAATATTAATTGAATATAGGCTTTCGTTTGCTGCAGCATTTAGTTTCTGTTTAGTTGTTTGTAGCCTCTTTCCACTTCCCAAACTAATGATGTGGGCCATCGCCGTCGACTTAACATAAAATGGCACGTTCGTCACCGCTGCTTGGGTTGTCACAGCCAATATAATTCTCACATTTTTTTTCCAGCAAATGCTGAGCAAAGTGTATTCCCTATACCACGCGCCATGGCTGTCTGCTGTGACGTGCATATCACGTGACTGGGCTGACTAGATCAGACGGTCAAACAGCCGTCGTTCTCGTTCGTCATTGGCTAACTCATGGTGACGTCACGGCAAACAGCCATTGCACATGGTTTAGACTAAAAATATATTAACAATAAAGCATTTAACTGCAAACCAAAACTATCAGTGACGCTTGTTTTTAACAATTATCAAAAGATTCAAAAGGTTGACAATGCTGCTGATGGTTTAAAACTTGACAACAGCATCAGCGAAAATATTGAAGCGCACACCTCTGTCACACACTGCACATCAGCTATCTACATATATAATAGGGAGCAGGCGGCCAAGTGCACCAACTTCACCATCCCGTCGTAGAATCAAGTACCCCACCCTGTAGTGCCATCTGTTGACGGGATTCGCCTTCAAATTCTGGTTGGGACACTTTTCCAAAGTCTTCGAACAGATGGCGCCACTTACCAAACCTGCCATGTTGCCGTCTGTTGATGGCCTTGGACTACAAGTTCGGGTTATAACATTTTTTCCAAGGTCTTCGAAGAGATGGCGTCACTTACCAGACCTGCTGCTCCGCTATTTGGATCACACTTTGGCGCATTATTGTGGCACCAAAGCGGCAACAAAGTTTTAGTCGCGTGGAATGTGCCACTGTCGGCGTTTGAGCAAAAAAAAAAAAAAAAAAAAAGTCTACTAAGCCAGACAACTTTAAACCAAACGACGATAGGTTCTTAATTTCGAAGCAATTGGGGGCCTCGAAATTAGCAGTCTGATATGATATAATTATTTCCTAAATGTTCACTTCCAGTAAGCAGTTGAATTGTTTCTCAGTAGGCCGCAACAATCGTTGCTTGGAAAATTTCGCAATGCGCGGTAAAGGGGGAATTGTTTCAAAGGATTAACTCAAACATATGATTACTTGCTCACTGAATGCTGGATTTCTCAGTGATAGGGCTTTTTTTTTTAGCTTCAGTCAAACATGCGCATGCGACTTTTCCGGGGCTACACCTAAGAGGAAATGTTACGGAGCGGAGTTTTCGGGGGGGGGGGCAATGCGCAGTACCGAAGTGAATTGTTTCAAAGGATTAATTTAAACATGAGATTACTTGCTTACTGACACTGGATTTCTCAGTGATAGGTTTTTTTTCAGCCTTCAGTCAAACGACTTTTCCAGGGCTGCACCAAAGGGAGAATGGCACGGGGCGATATTTTCGGGAGGGGTGTGTGGAGTGTGAAGGGGGGGGAGGGGGGAAGCACGTATGCGTATCCGGAAGGGTGCATGAGTGTGGGGATGGGGGTTAAAGTAATTGTGGGGGGGAAGGGCAGTGGGAGCCATTTACATGTTCGGTCTTCGGCTTGATAAATTTAAAACCAAAGACCTAACACCTGAGGTGCCGGAGGGAGGCGGAAAAATATTCAGAACCCACACTATGGGAGTGCAGGAAAGGGGTGCGGGTGGGGAGGGGGTGCGCAGCTTGCGCATAGGCACAACTAGTCTGTATTATAATCTAAAACCATATTATCCACCCAAAACCAAAACTGGTATAAAAAACGCCGCCAAGTTTAAAAAAAAGGTTAAAGGCACATACTAATAGTTCGTAAGTTAAATGAAAATATAGAAGATTGCTACTCGCGGTAGCAATCTTCAAGTTTTCATTTAACATTCAAAGTATTATTCGGTGCGATTAACTTGGCTAATAGGATTAACCTTGGTGGCCTTTCCCTGGTTGAATGATATCAGTACCTTCAAAGGTCGACCCTTTTTCGAAACTTGGCGGCTTCTTTTATACTAGTTTTGGTTTTGGGGAGGATTTAAATTAACAATGTATCAACAACAAAAAACGTTCGGACTTTGGGTTCCAGTTTTAGAAAAATGTTCTAGAAAATCTTAAACAAACGGGGCGCGAGTGTTTGCCAAGCAAGTAATCAAGTTCAAATTGGCCAGCCTTTTCTTCTATAGAAAAAAAAAACCCTTTTATTGTTTATGATATAATTTTAAGGCAAATCTTTTTTTACTATTTCAATGTGTATTGCAGTTAAATAACAGTTCTGTTGAGTGAGTACACGGAATTCTAAAAGTCAGAAAAGTGTAACTTACATACGGTAGGTGCTGCGATCGCTGGGGTGTCTGAATTGATAGGTGTCCTGTTCCCAGCTGTACATCTTTGGCTTCCTGCAGACCTGGGTTCGATCCTGGGACGGGAAGTGCATATGTTCGGGTTTTTTTTCCGGTTGTTTCCCTCCCGTTGTTTCCCTCCGGGTACTCCGGTTTCCTCCCTCCTGCGGCAAAAAACCACATGTGTACGATGGTGGTTCCTTTCACTTAACATCTCTTCAAAAGCTGTATAGCTTACTGGCCGACAACGTCTATTCTAATCTATTCTACATTTAAATAAACTGTTTTTAAAAATATTGCCTTCTACAAATTCTTTTCCCTTACCTACCACCACTTCGTAACAGTACGGGTTCTTTTTACATCAGCAATTAAGCACTGTACTATCAAATATAGATTTCCCACCAAAATTTAGAGTATTAAATATATAGGTGATTTAAAAAAAAAGTTTTGTTACTATTATTTTTAAATTAAAGTCCTAAATCGCATTAAGCAATATGCATATAAAAAAAAAATAACACTGTACCAAAACCCGGAATGCAGTACAAATGTCAAAGGAAAAGCCACAAACGACCGTCATTTCATACAATTGACAGACATTCTTAAGAACAAGCTGGAAACTACCGACTTTAGTGAATATCGAACATCATAATTTGCCAGGGAAAAAAAAGCAGCTGTAATAAGATAAGCAGTAGCAAAAAGAGCATAACAATAAACAACAACAACAACACAACAACAATGACAATATACTATGATGACCATGGACTTCAAACACTGCCGTCTAAACCATGCGCAATGGCTGTTTGCCGTGACGTCACCATGAGTTAGCCAATGACGAACGAGAACAACGGCTGTTTGGCCGTCTGATGGGACTAGCCCAGTCACGTGATATACACGTCACAGCAAACAGCCATGGCATGCGGTATAAATCGGACAACAATACGATATAAAGACGTATTTATTTCGTATAGCCATTAGATCCTATTGTAATGCGGAGAAGTTGGGGGGGGGGGCCTAATATAGAAAAAAAAAGGGGAAACTATAATTAAAAACCAAACAGAAAGCACAAAAAGAGAGGGGTGAATTGCGGTACACAATATACATCCCACACAAAAATAAGAAAATGAGGAGGAGAGGGGAAGGAGGGTTGGGGAAAAGATAAGAGGAGCGGAAGAAAGGCGGAGGAGAGAGAGGGAAGAGGGAAGGACCCGTGTCTCTTTAGCAAACAATGGGCTTAAAACAATGCCTTCAATGCGGTCAGTCACAGACAGTCGTATATGCCCACAATGGAAATTAGTTGAAAACACAGATGCTGTATCACAAAGAATCTAGATTTCAGCTAAGTATTGGTAAGTACAATTTATGTTAGAAAATACAGATGCAGTGTTCACACAAAAGTCGTTTTCGGAGAAATATTTACAAAGTAAAATGTCAGGTATACAATTACTGGCAGGTCAGTTAAGGGGCTTTTGAGGGATTCTGGGCGCAGGAGAGGAATGGACACGCCTTGGTCTCTCTCTTTTTGAATGTTGCATAGTTAGTGGAGCACATGGTTCTCTGGCAGCAGAGTGCCTTGTTGATATCCAAAATAGCTACAAAAACAATGGCGGCCGTCGATTAAAGCCGGTTCCTCCAGGAAAACACAGCCGCTCGTAAAATACCAGGAGAACTCAAGATACGCCGCGCACACAATAACATCTCTTCAAAAGCTGTAAAGCTTACTGACCGACTACGTCTATTCTATTCTATTCTCTGAACGTTTGTGACCCAAACTCGGTTCGGGCTTTCCACTAGCAATTAATAATATGTAGAAATGGAGAGTCTTTGACCAGTAAATTACACAACACAGTTTGGTGTGGAATAAGGATGTACGTTGGGTCTTCTATTTCTCTAATAAACTTCAGAGGGCAAAATGTAAGGTTTGATCAGAGCCACCGATTATTTCAACATCATTTTTAGTCTCATGTTATATGCAGTAAACTGTACGTTATACACTATGTAAACTATATTGTTCATGTAGCACAAACGACTCAGTTATAAACATTACATGGCAAGTCTGGAGAAGAAAAACATGGGATAAATGGAGGAGGGGCAAACCTGGGAAACTGACCAAGGATCGTGGCTAGATTCGAGAATATATCCAGAAGAATACAGATCTAATAGCACCAGAACGAGGCTGGTCGTCTCTCATACTATCCATGGACTCTGCCGGGACTCCTTTCCAGCTACCGCATCAGCATCTTTCAAGAAGCTAACCTGCGTTCTTCCAAACGTCAGTCATTATGAACATCAACATAAAATCCGAAACTGAATATCTCCGATGATTTAAAATGTATTGTACTGCAGTAAAACGGTTGAACAGACAATTGATAAGCATAAGGGTTTAACACTATTCAAATTGAACCCTTGATCTATGAGACCCAAGGCCAGAGTCCTAGACCGTGCCAGTATGGCTTAAGGGCGAACACCGGCCTTTGGTCTCAAAAGTCGTAGGTTCGATTCCCCGCTCAGGCAGTCTGACATTTAAGTCCCAAAGGCAACGGAAATGAGTTTTCACCTGTATTTATTATCACTTATCGAGCCAAGTTGGCTGTCCGGCTCATTTGCTAATATTTTCTCTACTATTTCTTTTTTTTAATTGTTTGAATAACCTGTTTAACACTGTTCCCCACAGTATACAAACTTGTCCTTGTTAGATTAAGAGGGTCGAAATGAATTGGTTTAAACCGTGTGTGCTGGGCTAACCTAAGGCAACTATACTGTCAATGACCATTGCAGAAACAAAAACAAACAAAGATCCATTGATGGACTGATCGCTCCCATCAACTTTTTCTACTGTCTTTTGTAACCTAAGTCTATGGCACTATAATGGTGTCTTTTAACTGATGACGCTGCGGTATTGAACTCAGCTGACTCAGTGACATTAAGATTATCTCAGGCTGGTCTACGAGAATCAAACGAACTATTGTATTATTCTTAATGATGTGTATAGGGTCCAGTTAACGTTATTCGTCATATGGCGCATTGCAGTGCATGTAAAAAAAAATAATAATAAAATGACTTTCTTTGCTCCATTTGAAAGAACAAATTGGACACGCAAAGGTTGGGGTGGACCACTAACAGCAAGCCATTAAAAAAATAACTAAAGCAAATTCGCATTAGCAAATGCACGGCAAAATTTTAAAAAAATAAAAAAAGAATTTCAAGGCTTCTTGAGGGAAGAAATGGTAATTAAAAAGGAACACGGAGAATGGCCGACGTCAAGGGTAGTTTTCAGGATGCAACAAGTGTGCCTTTAAATCACACGTATTACCGTTTTTTTTTGCGGAAGATATGTAACGATGGTGCCGAAACAACGTCATTAGAGTGGAACCACTCTCATACCAAAAATTGCTCTCTTGCAATTCATGTTATACCTGGGATTTACGTGCCTAAGAAGATTTCCCCGTGTTCGAGTTTCAGTACTAAAATTTAAGAGCGGTATATTGACCGGGAGTGAACGGTGAATAATTTGGAGAGTAAGTCCTAAGATAGTCCTAAGATGCAATGAGTAGACACTATTCATTATATTGGCGTGGTGTTAGCCCAAACAACGAGTTGTAAATTACGCTACAACATTTCTGCTCGTTACGAAAAGTTGTCTAGTACTTGTTCCTGGTCTAGTACGAGTACTTGTCTAGTACTTATTGGCATTATTGCAATATGAAACATGAGATGGGGTGGAACTTATATCACTAATTTGAACCCCTCCCCCCCCAAAAAAAAAAAACGTTTATTAGAAATATGAGCTTCCAAAACACAAGATTTCATCCACCAGACTTCATTACGGCTGCGTACCGAAAAAAAAAACTCTTCAACACGCAGTTGAGGCAAGGCCTGATTAAGGCAAGGACATTAGGGACATTTGTTCCCGACCCCAAGTTTTAAAGGGGCTCCCGGCCTTGCTCAAAGTTTTGAAGAAGAACAACAACAAGAGGATACTATAATAAATAAATCAAGCATTTTTGCCCATCTGCCACAAAATTGTAACTTATGCTTACTTGTCTCATATCCCTCATCCTTGTACCTGCCTCCTAACGGGGATGATGAGTCAAGCAAAAGAGTTGTGAAATGAATAGTCAATAATTCTAAGAAGTCCCCTACTTCTGGCAAATCACAAACAACCCACAGAAAAGCAAACGTCATGGAGGTGCACCAGCCAATGGAAGGTCCACAAATGGCGAAAACGTTATGCGTGAGCATCTTATTAAGAAGCAATTTCGGCAGTTTTTCCAAGCCTTTTTCAGTTATTATCCCAACTTCATTTACAGCAGCAGCTATCCGTAAAGAGAACGAATGATGTCCGTTGCGTTGCCGATTTTATGCAACCACAGCACCTTTTCACAAATCTATGGATTCTCCACCGGTAGGTGTCACTGACTCGTCCGCCGATGTAGGGTTACGAATTAATTCACAAGTTTTCGTTTCTAACTCATCTTTCCAAAGAATAATTCTTAGACGTCCCAAGGAAAAAATATTAAATCAGTTTGGTAGCCTTGAATAAAAAAAATATTGATTTCAAAAGCTGTATGTTTTCTTAGGAGGGGCACAGTTTAGCGATGAATCAGAACAAAATAGGGCCAGTCTCAAAGCAACACGAGCACGAGTTCCAGAGCCCCTAAAATGTGGTGAAATTCTTTTGGGTGGAAAGAAAGAGCCGGGCAGACAAGCAGAAACACAGAACAAAAGAAAAAAAGATGTGAAAAACGTGTATTAATTGCATAAAATTGTCCATACAACGGATATCAACAGTTCTTTTTGGGTTTGGGAGTGGAAAATAGGGCCAAAATTAAGACGTGCCAGCGAACACTGCCGATACTGATGTATAAGTTTTCGTCAGGACTCTGCGGGCAGACTGATTTGTATTGATAGAATTCAGTCTTCATTCTCATAACTAGAAACTGTGTATAGAACATGTACCTATGCCTAATCACCAGTTGTGTATCTGGAAGTTTTTTTTTTCTCTCAGTTAAAATCATTCAAAATTGTTTCGTCTGTCATAAAAAAATTGAAGTCGGGGTCAAAAGCGTGTTAGCTCTCCATGTCTGTGCTCAGTAGCTTGCAAAAACATCCGAAAGGGCAAGGACAACTTCAATGAAAGGGCACGCTAAGGCTCTATTTTTCTGGGGATTTTTTTTTTTTGCTTGTCACTCACTTTACTATTTTTTACTATTTTTTTCCCTTTTCTGGGCTTCCGACTTTCTTTTTTGCCCTTTTTAGGGATGTTGGCCTTTTCTCCTCGCTGCGATCAGTATTTTTCAGTGCAGAAAAGCAAAATATGGCATGATTTATCTTCAAAAAGGGCAAAAATGAGCATTTTTTCCAACAAGGGCAAAAAGGGCAAAAGGGCCCCCTCTTTATTCCGCTGTACACGCTACTGTCTGTGCTTTCCATCTCTGGTAAAAACCCACATTTCACTTGTTGTAACTGACAAAATGTCTGCACCAGTTACAAAAAAATTCCCGCGTAACGTTTGACAATTAATATTAAATGCAAACTGGAAAAAAAAAAACAGAAAATAAAACAAGAGTGGTCGGGGGGGGGGGGGATCGAATTATTTTTGGGTTCACCCACGTTTCGCCGACTCCTGTTTCGCCAACTCCCGGTTCGCCGAAACCGTTTCGCCGACTCCCGTTTCGCCGAAGTTCAGTGAAGATGTACTCCCGTTTCGCCGACCGCAAGAAATAAAAAGTTCATTCGCAGGTAGCTAAAAACATAGCCTTACTTGACCACTTTCAGAAATAATAATTTAAGATGAACCTTATTTTGACAAGACGCTAGCAATGAAAGAAGAAATGTATTGCCATATTGCACGATGCGCTACGATTTTAACATGCCCCGTTTCTTCTTTTTTCTCTTCCTGTGACGATGTAGCTTATTGTCTATATACGTAGATTAGAATTTGATGTGTGGATGGATAATAACACCAGAAACTGACCAAATGAACAAAACAATAACACTTCGGGTTCGTGCTCCCTAAAAAAATGCTTCGGGATGAGAAGGGCCCTGTAGTGTTTCGTGCTCGTGTCGACAAGTAGTACCGCAAGCCAATCCCAGACCGGGGGAAAGGGGGGGGGGGCGCAATAATTCCCCGACAGGGGGGCTAAGAACATTTTTGGCAGTTCGCAGTATTAAACTTCGTTGTGTCATTCAGTGACTTCTATTGTTTACTGCAAACGTCATCTATTTAACAAGCAAATAACAACAAACATCTATTTAACCATGAAACGTTCTATTAAAAAATTAGCAAATAGGTGTTTTTTTTAAACAAATGATGGGGGCATGTTGCATACCTAAATTAAACATCATTTCAAGTTTTCAAATTGAAATGTCTTGCTCCTGTCTTGAAAATTGTTTGTGCGTTGACCTCACTAAAATAATTTGAGAGTCGGCGAAACGGGATCATATCGTTTCGTAGTTCGGCGAAACGGGAGTCGGCGAAATGGTTTCGGCGAAACGGGAGTTGGCGAAACGAGAGTGTACGTTGAAAGGGGGGGGGG